>JAZKJV010000416.1:2182500-2404543 GCA_037367405.1 Ottelia alismoides
TATTCTTAAATAACCATCATAAAAAATAAAAAAATTACATTTTTTATTCAATTTAATTAAGTGACTAAAATACAAAAAAATAATTTTTGTAAATAATTTTAACTTTATCTAATTTCAAATTTTTTCTCTTATCTCTTATCTTCATTCAAATTTTTAAAAATTCAAACTTCATTCTCTATCTATTAATATGGATCTCTCTCCCTCATTTCAACTTGATCAATCTTTGGTGAGAGGAGCCTTTTCTCTGAGATCTATCTTGTCGCAGAAGGGTGCCTAGCCTCCGAGTCATCCGGTGACAGCGAGCCGACCTTCGTCGAGGCGATCACGGTCTTTTCTGCTCCTAAGGTGAGATCCATCATTTTTGTCTTCTCTTATTTTTAATCTAGGATTAATCGTAGTTTTACTTTTTCACATTTTTATTTATTGTCATTTTTTATCTAGATCTTAGAAACCATCACAATTTTTTATTCACCTTCGATTCTGATTTTTCATCTCACTTTCTCAATCTCTACACATTCCCGTTCTACCTCGCACGATCTCTCGCCTCCGACCACACACGGTGGTCGAAGATCCGGTTCCATCTGCATTCTTCTCGGAATTGCACTCATTCACATCTTCCGTTTTGATTGGGATCGAGTCGTCGTGATTGCATCCTAATTGTTTATAACTAAAAAATAAAAAAATTCTCTAACATTTGTTTTGCATTATTAAATATAAAATTAAAAAATTAAAAAAATGTGTAGTTTTTGTTTAAAAAAAAGAAAAAAAGGTTTTTTCTTCTTTTTTGTTTTTACCAGACAAAAAAACAAAAAAAACCGCCTGTAGTAGAATGTGCCCCCATCGACCAACGCCTCCGCCGCTCCCAACGGTCGACGCCTCCGCCGTCCAGTCCTCAGCTCACCGCCGCTCATCGCTACCCCCTGCGCGAGCTCAACCGTGACACATGTACCACCTGACCTTCCCCCCGCGCAGAGGAGAAGGAGCACCGACATTTCCTTGCCACCGCCATCCATCAGACCACGCGTCGCCATCTCCAGAGTTGTTGTGCGAAGGGTGTGTGTTGCCCTTTGCATACCACCGTCGAGCCGACTACGCTCCCCACCAGCGTCCGTTCCCACGTGCCATCAGCTCCACAGCCGTCAACCCTCCTCTGCATGAAGCATAATCGTTGTCAAGTATCGCCATCATCTTCCTCTGGCCGAGCGATCCACCAGCCTGACGCTTTTCCCCCAATCGCACCAGCCCTCCGCCAGCGGCAGGTCTGCAGCCCACCACCCATCCTGTCGCCATACCATTCCGTCGATCGTGAGCGCCATCGCACCGTGCCACCTACGCCGGCCACCCTTCAGCACCGACCTTGGGCAAGAAGAAACGAGGGGTGGTGCATCACGGCTCCCCTTTGATTTGAAAGAAAGAAACTAAACACAAGAACCCTAGGGATACTATTTTATTTGGGTTAATTGCTTAAAGTTCCCTAGAGGTTTCTGAAATTACAAAAGAGCCCTTGCCAGTCAAGCATTATATCTGGGTGAAATTACATCTACTCCCATGGAAATTTCAGAAATTGCAAAGAGCCTTTCTTCCAGTACCAGATCATGTGCGATGCACGCAACTTGTATGTAATTTGCACCTTTTGCCTTATATTTTAGTTCCTGTTAATTTTGCTTTTAAAAACTTTGAATAATTGCAATTCAGTCCCCATTTTCCAGACTATTTATTTTGCACATACATTCCACATTCGAAATACACAATTATATAAAGAAGGAGAAACTAGCATGAAAGATTGGAATAATTTTTTTTTCTCTCGATTAACTTCATGGCATGCCCATCATTGCATTTCATTACAATCTGTGTCTACAAAATAGACATGTATGCAACAAAAAATGTGCCAATACATACAGTATACATCTCATGTCTCTCAAAAATCTATAAGAAAGCAGTAAGAGCAAAAAGGAACTGCACTACAAAAAAGAAAGTCACGTAGTTGCACAAAAATAAGTGGCTCTAAGTAAAAAAATGACACTCATTGCTACAGCTTTCGTTGAGAACATGTGGATCCACACATAGGAACGTTATGAGCAAAGTTTCTCAATGCGATATAAAAGAATACAACATGTAAGATATAATTAAAATGTGTAAAAGATAATAGGCGGGTAAAGCGTCCTCATAAAGATATATATTAAAGTCATTATTATTTGATAACCTGACCTGCTAAGCTAGGCCTTCCTTTGCTATATCTCTTTGGTTACTTAAAAAACCTCTCTGTTGACTTCTTTTCCATCTAACCTACTCGCACTCCTTATTTAAAGACTTTTTTCTACATAATAAGCTTGCCCGCTTCATCTCTCAATTTCTCTCGGTAGAAGTCAAAGTCAGTGAATCCGTTCACTTCTTAGCTTATCGGGTGGATCGCCCAAGCTTTGTGGATAGTCTGTGGCGTTCGTCTGGGTAAGACCTCACGCTATGACTCTGAGGCAAGAATAAGGCCTTAGGGTTGGGGTGCCTCAATAGGCATTCGGTGGGGTACAGTGCATCCTAACTAAGTTCCCAACATGTCCAGTTGACTTCACTTATAAGATTTTAACTCCGATTCACAAAATGATTTCCAACCCACAAATCATCGCGAACCGCCATAGTTCATAACCCACGTGTAAGAGTCTACTGTGGCGTAGGGCATGAGTGAGAAAACATATTTATAAGATTCATTTGTACCATAGTCAAGATCACCACGATCACCACATCCTCCTTATGCACAGGAGACTCATATCACATTTCCAACTTCATTGAACCACATTTCCCGAAACTCCCCTCTTAGCGCTCCTACTGGGAATACTAACCAATGTGGCCTACACCAGTGAGTACACGAGTGTTAACTCTAAGTGAACAAGCGAAACTCTAGACCACCAACCTAGACTACTTGGCCCGCACTCAAAGCACCAGGATAAAGGCACACAAATGTTGAGGCTTAATACTGTGTGGTGACTCCTCGTTGTGCCAAGCAACATGTCCTCTAATCGTCGCAGCTACATAGTAGCAGTTGGGATCGCGGCCATCTAGGCTTCTACCCGAGCCCCTAAAGTGCATGTCCCATCCCTTGCGGCACCTAACTCCATCTATTCATTCATCATGAGATAGATCTTAAGTATTTAAAGCTTTTAAGAATCATTCGAATTTCTGGAATGCGCGTAAGAAGGATAAATTGATAATCGATCAATGCTTCTGCAGATATTCTTCTAGATTGTTAACTCAACCTCAAATCCTAAATAGTTAGAAACATTCAACTAACAGAAAACACTGCTCATAACTCAAATATCTCAAGGACTAGAGTAAAAGGAATAGGGAATACCATCTTGTATGGATTGCACCATCATGGTAGCTAATACCGTATCAAGAGTAACACAATAATTATGACCAGGGAGCACGCTAAATTTTCTTAGGTAATTTTTATTATTTGAAGTCAACAAAATAATGTCTAACATATCCAACCTGATAACTAAGATTGTAGCCCTAGAAAGTGAATTTTATGAGAAACGAATACATGAGGTAGTACTAACGATATGTGCATGGATCTCAGAAGGATTTTCATGTTGGCTCCCAGATGGTTAGCCACTCAAGTAATCATCTCTCTTCACTAAATAGATATTGTCAACACTTGGATATATTTGATGTTTACATCATAAACCAACTCACGGAAAGTTAGGAATTGTAGTTTCATATATTTATGACACTTACTGTATATTAATACTCTAGCAACTATTGGGAAGCTTCTCCCTATTCATGCTTCCAGCTCTCCCACCCCCCTCCCCTCGTCAACGTAAACTTGAACAAGCATCGATGCTCTCAGCCTCCATATACGTTGTTTAACACAACAGATGAACACATGTAAGTCATGGATAGAGAGGGTGTATTAAGAATTGCACAACCTTGTTCATTAAAGATAATGCTTACATGGTCCCTTGCTAATAACTTGAGCACCGAGAACAATCCTTGTAGACCTGAAGCCATATTAGAAAATTTTAAAAACATCTTTGCCAAGATACACCAATATGCATATTGTTGTTAACAGGATCATCAATGCATATATTAAACAATAATCATGCATATTCAAATGAATTAACGGAATAACATTACAGATTAACAACAATTTAAGATCATGCATTTCTCATCCATTATCCGATTATGAAATGCAAACAGAAACCGATTAAACAATTGGAAACAAGAATTAGGGCGTGATCCAGAGAAAGTAAAGCAATAAAGAAATTGCGGCAAACAAAGTAAAAGAAGAATAAGGTTATAGATCACCGAAGCGTCCATGAAATGGACGGTCCTTAGAGAGAATATCACCCATACAATACTGGTGCGAAGGATATTGGCGACCCACTTCCAAGATACGACGTCTACGATCTTCGTCCGCGCACATAGACAAAACCGTCCTCGAAAGTACCTCCAACAACTTGCAGCCAAGAAGATCAGGTCGCAAATGCGGTGGGAACAAAGAGCACAAGCGATGGTGTGAGAGAGAGTTTTTCTTGCAAGTGAAGAAAACGGCATCAGGAGAGAGGTATAAAAAGAGAGTCGCGTGCCCTAGCATGCGGTACCTTTCGATTTCCAAAAACGCCCCTCAACGGGCGTGTCTTTTCGAATTCTGAAACCACGGCTAAAATGAGCCGTTTGGATTGATTAGATTCCCATTTTGATCGAGTCCAAATTAATCTATCTGGTTAATTTAATCGACCAATCAAATGACTCTTCCGAACCGGAGCCCGAGCCCGAGCCAGAGCCGGAGACGGAGCGGAGCGCGCGTGCGTGTGTGGCCCTCCATTCCTCCTCTCTACTATTGCTACGAGAGCTTGGGGTGTGAACTCGTATATAAGCCCACCAAAAGTTTAGAGATACTAGGTATGGTACTAAACTTCTACACAAGCTTTTCCATGTTTCAAATTTGAGAATTCCCAACTTTCCCTCCAAGCCATTTGATTTCTCAATTGAAGTCAAATTGAATCTTATAGTAATTACATAGGTTTCCAATTAAAACTTAAATTACTTACTTTAAATACAACAATCCCCCACAAATTCACCAATTTGAAAAAGAGATTCAAAGAGAGTTAAAAAACATCTTTCGGCGGCCACACTTTGCTTTTATTAAAGATACCTTCCAATTTGAACCTCTACCTGAGTTTACTACTTTCACTTTAACAGGAACGAAGTGAACTACATCTTGAACTTCAGATCTTGGTGTTAAAGTATATGGTAGAAACAACAAAGTGTTGTTCTTGGTACAATCTTCAGGGTTGATGCTCTTAAAGGCCATGCACCCTTATCCTGTTTCATGAGTGTGTTCAGGAAAGACCATATTCCTTTAACTGCAGCCCACAGTAACACTCACATAGGTGGCGTTCTCCGATGATGCACTGCTAACATCCTGCCTAAAGGCTTGAACCCATTCAGAGCCTACGCTCTTCCTAAACTTGTAGCTTAAATGGCACTCAAGCTTCCAAGGATAATACACTCATGCATAAGCATTAAACTAAGAGTGCCAACCAGTTCTCCAAACAACTTGTTATTACCATGTTGAACCTATTCTGTGTGATCTCCACTCAGATAAGTTGGGTTGCTATTGTAGAGGAACTCCCAATAGGTCTCAGTCCCATCCCAAGCCCAGACTTTAGGACTAAAGATCTATCAAGTCCCTTAGTCAACGGATCTGTCGTGTTGTCCTTGGATCCAACAAAATCCACAGCCAACACCCCTCAAGACACTAAATCTCTTAACGTCTTAAGTCTGATTTGTATGTGTCTTCTTGTTTTCTGATTGAAATTTGAACTCTTGATCTTGGCAATTGTGGTCATATTATCACAATGTACTGAGATCACAGAAACTGGCTGACCTACCATGGGAATTTTAGACAGAAGTTCCCTTAGCCATTCAGCCTCAATTCCAATGGTTTCTAAAGCACACAGCTCGGCCTCAAAGGTGGATCGAGCTAGAATGGTCTGCTTCACAGACCTCCAGGAGACTGCACCGCCTCCAGGGGTAAAGACATACCCAGTAACTCCATTGCTCCCAGACTCCTCTATTTTCCCTATCTAGCTTGCATCACTATATCCTTCTAGTATAGATGGATATCTACCATAATGCAAACTAAGGGAAATAATTCCCTTCAAGTACTTCAATACTCGATCTAGAGCCTCCCAATGAGTACGGTCAGGACAGCTAGTGTATCTACTTAGCTTTGCAACTAAGAATGAAATATCAGATCTAGTGCAATTTGCAAGATACATTAAACTTTCTATCACTTGTGAATACCTTAGCTGAGCTACAGGTACTTCACTTTTATTCTTAAACAGTGTTTTGGATGAATCAAAAGGAGTGCTTATAGCTTTGCAATCTTGATATCCAAATTTCTCAAGTACCTTCTCAATATAGTGAGATTGAGAAACTGTGATCCCATCAACTGACCTTGTCAGTTTGAGACCCAAGATCACATCAGCAACACCCATGTCCTTCATCTCAAACTTGCTACTTAAGAATTCCTTAGTCTCATTAATAATCCTTATATGTGACCCAAACAATAATATGTCATCAACATACAAGCACAAGACAATACACTCATCACCTTTCACATTGGAATAGACATACTTATCGGATTCATGAACCTTAAAGCTACCATGACAAAATAGTTTTGTCAAATTTTTCATGTCACTGCTTTGGTGCTTGTTTCAATCCATAAAGAGATTTAACAAGCTTGCAAACCTTTCCCTCATTCACAGGAGTTAAAAGTCCATCAGGTTGATCCATATAGATCTCCTCCTCAAGATCGCCATGCAAGAAGACAGTCTTCACATCCACCTGGTGGATAGAGAGATCATATACAGAGGTCAATGCTATGAGCATCCGAATTGTGGTCATCCTAGTCACAGGGGAATAGGTATCAAAATAATCGATACCTTCCTTTTACCTAAAGCCTTAGCAACTAATATGGCTTTATACTTTTCAATTGATTCGTCAGACCTAAGCTTCTCTTAAACACCCACTTGCACCCAATGGTGGAGCATCCTTTGGGTAAATCAACCAACTCCCAAGTTCCATTAACCATAATGGAATCCATCTCAGATTTGATGGCTTCCTTCCATTGTTTTTGCTTCAGATGAAGCCAGGCTTCCTTGTAACTCGGTGGATCACCCTTAATCTGGTAGACAACAAAGTCGCTACCCATATCCTTGGCTATCCGAGGTCTTTTACTCCTCCTTGGCACAATCTCTTCCGAAAGGTCATTGGGTTCAGGTTGAGTCTCAGCCCTCACATTCGTTATCCTTTCCACTTGATCTAGAATAGATCCTGATGTGGAGGCACCCTCAAATGGTCAGATTCTGAGGAATCCCAGTCTTCATCGAGAAGACATCCTCAAAGAAGGTAGCATCACGGAGTTCAACAATGGTGTTGACATCTATGCCCGGTATCTCGGACCGAATTACCAAGAACATATATGCATTACTATTTTCCAAGTAACCTAAGAAGACCACATCAACAGTTTTAGGACCAAGCTTCTTTTTCTTGTGTTCAGGGACTAAAACCTTAGCGAGACAGCCCTACATTTTGAGATATCTTAAGCTTGGTTTCTTATTTCTCCATAATTCAAAAGGACACTTTTCCATATGCCTTGGAGGAACCCTATTCAGAATATGGCAAGCCGTATTCAAGGCTTCTCCCCACATATAGGTTGGAAGTCCAGAACTCTGTAGGAGAGCATTGATCATGTTAGTTAAGGTTCTATTTTTTCATTCTGCTATCCCATTGATTATGGTGAATATGGGGTCATAACTTCATGAACTATGTCAAACGATTTGCATTATTCATCAAACAAGTTAGAGGTGTATTCACCTCCTCTATCTGACCTAAGACGTTTAAGCACTTTTCCTGTTTGTGTCTCAGCCTCATTCTTAAATATAAGAAATTTCTCTAAGGCTTCATCCTTGGTTTTCATTAGATACACATAGTAGTATCTACTGCCATCATCTATAAAGGTGATAAATTATTTCTTATTGTCTTGGTTCAACACGCCATTAAACTCACAGATATACGTGTGTACTAGATCCAAGATCTCACTATCTCTAGAGATAGACTGAAAAGACTTCCTAGATGTCTTAGCTTGTACAAAGATTTCACATTTTTGAGTTTTATCAATAGTTTGTTTAGGGATCAACTCTAAAGTCATAATTCTCTTAATTGAATTTAAGATTACATGTCCCAATCTACTATGCCACAGATTACAAGATTCTAGATTATTCACAACATGAGACACATAATTAGAACATTCCGAACTTAAAACATTCATTGCATTAATGTTTACTGAATCACATCTAATTCTAAACAACAAATCAAAATTTACCAAACAGCCTTTTCCATAAAAAATGCCATGTATTAGAATGACAATTTTATTACATTTAAAGTTTAATTCAAAATCATTTCTAACTAAGATAGAGACAGATAAAACATTCTTCTTGATGTCGAGAACATGCAGCACCATGTGCAACATCCAGACACGTCCAGAGGAGAACCTCAAGTCAACTTGTCCCAACCCTAGCACCCTGGCTGTAGAATCGTTTGTCATCTTCACAGTCCCACCACTGTAGGTCTGCTAAGAAGAAAACAAAGTTCTGTCAGAACAAATATTTACATTGGCTCCCATATGCATGAGTCACTCATTTGGATCATGGATATGATATAGTTCAGGTTTTACAGAGACATACCCCTTGCTAGCCCCAAGTCCAACAGTGATCATATTCACTTGTGGACTTCCATCTGCAGCCTTAGGTTGAGCCTTTAAGGACGGACAGTCCTTCTTCCAATGGGTAACCCGATTACAGTGCCAGCATGGTTTATTCGTTGCCTTTTTTTCTAGATCTTGCCCTTTGGTTTCATTTTATTGTTATTAGTACCCTTTCCCTTCTTATCTTTGCCCTTCGAGGTCATGAAATTGACCTTAGCATGAATATCGACAGGAAGCATAAGCTTTTGTTTCCTATGTTCCTCCTCTATGGCAATTGCCACCATCAAGTCATCCATAGAAAATTTCCCCTTCCTATGTTTTAGGGTCGTACCGAAGTCTTACCAAGACATGGGGAATTTTTCTATGATGCACATGACCTGAAACTTTTCTGGAAGTTTCATTTCGGCATCTTCTAAACCATGGAGCAAGAGTAAAAACTCGTATGCCTGTTCAGAAACTGACTTCCCTCCGGTCATGGAAAATTTTAAAAACTTGACCACGGAGTATTTCTCAATACCGAGGTCTTCGGTACTATACTTTCGATCCAAATCTTCCCATATCCCCTTCGCAGTCTGCGTGGATGAACATATACGTCAAAAAACGTGTTGGACAGGGACAACAAGATGCAACAATGACATATACGATCTTGTTTCTTCCACGCAGATTGCACCTTTTGGCTATCAGGTGTGGGGTTTTCCATTTCCACCGTAGGACAATCGGATTCAAGCATAGATATTAATCTTATGGTGGTTAACTAGATCTTCATGCATTGTTGCCAACGCTTGAATTTCTGACCACTGAAATTTTCAGGCATACCCGTCATATCCACCCTCGATTTAAACATTGTTTCCGACATGATTTTAAAAATGGTTCCGGATATCCTCTATATGATTGTTGTTAATAGATCATCAATGCATATATTAAACAGTAATCACGTGGATTCAAATGAATTAACGGAAAAGCATTACAGATTAACAACAATTTAATCATGCATTTCTCATCCATTATCCGATTACGAAATGCAAACAGAAATCGATTAAACAATTGGAAACAAGAATTAGGATGTGATCCAGAGAAAGTAAAGCAATAAACAAATTACGGCAAACAAAGTAAAAGAAGAGTAAGGTTAGAGATCACCGAAGCGTCCATGAAATGGACTGTCCTTAGAGAGGATATCGACCCCACAATATCGGTGCGAAGGGTACTAGCGATCTGCTCCCAGGATACGATGGTCCACGGTCTTCATCCGCGCACACCGACGAGACTATCCTTGAAAGTACCTCTGAGAACTTGCAGCCGAGAAGATCATGTCGCAAATGCGGTGGGAACAGAGAGCACAAGTGGTGGCGTGAGAGAGAGTTTTTCTTGCGAGTGAGGAAAATGGCATCGGGGGAGAGGTATAAAAAGAGAGTCGCGTACCCTAGCACATGGTACCTTTCCATTTCCGAAAATGCCCCTCAACGGGCATGTCTTTTTGAATTCCAAAACCGCGGCTAAAACGAGCCATTTGGATTGAGTTAGATTCTCATTTCGATCGAGTCCAAATTAATCCGTTTGATTAGTTTAATCGACCAATCAAATGAAACCCGCAACAAAAGTATCGAGATCCGAGATCCAAATTGACTCTCCCAAGCTCGAGTCCGAGCCCGAGGTGTCGGAGACGGAGCGGAGCGCACGCGCAAGTGTGGCCCTCCATTCCTCCTCTCTGCTATTGCTACAAGAACTTGGGATGTGAACTCATATATAAGCGCACCATGTTTAGAGATACTAGGTATGGTACTAAACTTCCACCCAAGCTTTTCCATGTTTCAAATTTGGGAATTTCAACTTTCCCTCCAAGCCATTTGATTTCCCTATTGAAGCTCAATTGATTCTTACAGTAATTACATAGGTTTTCCAATTAAAACCTAAATTACTTACTTTAAATACAACACATATTGCTCATGGTTCATATCCATTGATGGGATTATGTACTTCCTTCCATAGAAACGTAGGAAAAGTAATTTCCAACATGTATTATTAGCATATGGATCTAGTACAACATCTTTCAAGGAAAAGATTCACAAGGAAAACTTGTGACTTTTGCCCAACTTCCAGTAACCTGTAGCCACTGTCCAGCATACACATTGATGGGAGCAAGGTATAATATAAAATGGATCTTAGTTTCTAAGTGCGCTAATAGGGAAATCAAAAGGCATAATTTCATTTCACCTGCACTTGATAGTATCCACCATCCCACATTTTTTTGTAACAGAAGTACAGTTCTTGTGTTATGTAACTATGGTATAGCCAAGAATAGATGAAACAAAAGAACTCATTCAGCCAAAAAAGGTAGATGAACATATGTGCAGCAACAGTCATTATCTAGAAGAAAAGGCAAATGGGGAAGAAACAGTTAAAAATCAAAACTTCTCAGTGCTAACGAACTTGGACAGGGATTTCTTGGGCAGTGAACAATCAAAACTTTGCTCTCAATATTATACAAATTCGTGATCCCAGGAAATGTTCACTCCATGCCGAAGTACTCAGTTTGAATGGGGATAATGGACTTGGAGAGAAGATATTATTATGGATATTGATTCCAACAACTATCGATTCATAGCGCTAATATCCCAAAAAGAAAGGAGCAAGAAAATCGTACCACAAAAATCGCTAAGGCTCTAGAAGATCCAACATATAGGTTCCAAATAGCGTAGAATTCACAGCAAGAGGGAGTATCGTACCTTAAAAACTTGATTCCTCGGAATCTTCACCCGCAAAAAACAGCGCACTAGGTGCTTTGTTCATGATGTAAACCCCCACATGAGGATGATCTCGTCCTTCTCTACGTGGGGATGACCTCGGATCGTTGATCCCACGTGCTCTAGCGAGCTCCGGCGGTGCTCCAGCGAGGGAGGGGAGGAGAAAGGGGCTGATATGAGGTTTTGGGCGCTTTGGAAGAGAGGGGGATGGGGATTTTATGCATTATGACTCGGATACAGACCAGGTTCGGATCCAAATATGACCCAGACCCCTCCTCATTGAAATAGTCATAACTCTGGCTCCAAAACTCATATTTTCACGTTCATGGACTCGTTGAAAAGATTTCGACGAGCTCTACATAATGGACTACTAAAAAAATTTTAGACACTGGATAAATATAGGCTTATATTCAATTTTCAAGGGTTTTTAAATCATAAAAATCTCAAAGGAAATCTCGTAACCGAGACTTAATGTGATTCTAGTTGATTTCTACACCGGAAATCATCGTATCTAAGTCTCACAGAGGAATGAGCCTATAAAAATCTCAAAGAGAGCAGAACCCGTAAAAATCTCAAATGGAGTTTCACTACGGTTTTGATTCCATACATATGAACAATGAGGGTACTTCTCCCTCATATATGCCCTTGATTCCCACATCGCCTCTTCAATGTTTTGGCTTCGCCACAGGACTTCGACTAAAGGTATCTCTTTTCATCTCAGCTTCTTGACCGCATGGTCCAGTATCTGAATTAGCTCCTCAGGGAAGGAGAGGTTTGGCTCAACCACCAAGTTATCGTAGTTGATCACATGTCGGTGATCTCTGATATATTTCCAAAGATTCGACACATGGAACACGTCATAGTTGCCCTAAAGGTGTGGGGGAAGGGCCACCCTGTAAGCCACCTTACCAACTCAGGCCAAGATTTCGAACGGTCCCACAAAGCGAGGTATTAGCTTTCCTTTGGCATCGAAATGTTGAACGCCTCTCATATACTCGTATAATCACGAAGTCCCAAACCTAAAACTCAAGGTCTCATTGATGTTGGTCGGCGTAGGTTTTCTGACGGCTCTGCACGGTCAGCAATCTCTTCCTAGCAATCTCCACAACTCTAGAAGTCTCTTCTATGATCTGCAGGGTGAACAAGGTGTTGTCACTCACTTGTTACCAACACAAGGAATGGTGCATTGCCTCCCATACAGGGCCTCAAAAGGTTCCATGCCTATGATGGTGTGGTAGTTGTTATTGTATGTGAACTCAACCAGTAGAAGGTGATCCTTCCAGGATCCCTTCCAGTCAACAACGCATGCTCGTAGTAAATCCTTCAAAGTCTGAATTATCCTCTCAAACTGCTCGTCTGTCTATGGGTAGTAGGCTGAACTCTTGTGTAGCTCGATCCTCAAGGCTCTCATGAATTATCTCCAATAATGTGAAGTGAAACATGAATCTCTATCTGACACTACCTCCTTGTGTATCCCAAACAACCAAATGACACGCTGAATGTATAGTTTGGCTAGCTCAACTAGTGTACATGTCATGTTGGCCAAAATAAAATGGGCTGACTTGGTCAACTGATCAACAATCACCCATATTGCATCATGCCCACCTGGGGTGAGCGGTAATGATGTGACAAAATCCATGGAAATTCTCTCCCATTTTCACACCAGGATAGAAAGAGGTTGTAGCAAACCATGGGGGTCTTTGTTATTCTACCTTCACCATCTGACAGGTAAGGCATCTGCTGACATGCTCGGCTATGTCCTTCTTCATGCCCTCCAACTAAAAGTGATGGCGGAGGTCTCGGTACATCTTGGTACCTCCTAGATGTATAGAAAGTCTCGAACTGTGCACCTAATCCAAGATATCTTTCCTCAGCACCTCAACATCAGGGACACACATACGGTCCCCTTTCCATGGGATGGATTCACAGACTCGGAATCCGTCAAACTCATCCTTCAAGTCTTTATGGTATAAGTCATGAATCCTATGATCTGACTGTTGCCCTTAGATGATCACGTCCCACAAGCTATTGTACTTCACATGCACAGTCACTACATCAGGTGTACTCAAATGGATGTCACTCACTAAGTGTAGTGAGCACATCCCAAGTCTACAATCAAGATGTTGAACCCTCAATGTGTGACCTCCTTCTCAAAGCATCTGCCACCACATTCCCCTTAGCAGGATGGTAGGAGATGGTAAAATCACAGTCCTTTAGCAGTTTCATCCATCACCTTTACCTCATATTCTGCTCCTTCTAATAAAAAATGTATTTAAGGCTCTTAGAGTTGGTGAAGATCTCAAATTTCACCCTATACAATTAGTGGTGCCATATCTTCAATGCAAATACTACGGTTACCAACTCCAAGTCATGAGTAGGGTAGTTGCGCTTCTGTGATGAGTAAGTGTGACGCCCGTCTCCCTCTAGGATCTGGGTACTCGGCAAACCAATCCACGCACATTCATTCCACATTCGAATTATGTGACATATACATAAGCAGGAGAAAATAGCAACATGCCTCGGAATTTAAATTTTTTTTCTTACTTCGCATTCAACCTGTTCACAACAACAACTTGTATTTCCATTCATTCAATCCATACACCAATTTCCATTACATTCCATTATCCATTTACATGTCCACAATAAATATACATGTAAGCATAAATATTGATGTCCATAATTATACATCTCATGTCATGTCTCTCAAAAAGTATAAGCTACAAGTAGAGGAAACAATAAAAGAAATAACCAATACTGTACCACAAAAAAGGTGAACCTGCATAAAAAGGATGATGCCTCCAACAAATCACTATTGTAAACCTGCAAATCCACACGTAGGTATGTTATGAGCAAAGTTGCTCAATACGATATAAACAACTATACAACAACAAGCAAAATATAATTTAAATGTGTGCAAAAGAGAAAGAAATCGGGTAACTTGGTCTCGCAAGAATTACATTTTTATTATGATTATTAGATATGGTACGAGTAACCAAGCTTCGTGAATAGTTTGTGGTCTTGGTCTGGATGAGACCTCATACGATGACTCTAAGGCAAAAAGAATACCTTAGGATTGGGGTGCCTCCGTAGGCATGCGGTGAGGTACAATGCATCCTAACTAAGTTCCTAACACGTCCACTTAGCTCCACTTCATAATTGTACTTCTGATTCATAAATTAGATTCCAACCCGCAAATCTTCACGACTAGCCCAATCCTCCTTGTGCACAAGAGATTCACGTCCCAATCCCAACTTCATTAACCACATTTCCCGGAACTCCTCTCTTAGCGATCCCACTCGAAATACCGACCAATGTGGCCTACATTGACCTGTGCACGAGTGTTAACTCTAAGTGACAAGCAAAGCACTAGTAAACCAACCATGACTACTTGGCCCGCGCTCGAGCACCGGCTAAAGCATGCAAGTGCCGAGGTCAACACCATCAGATTAGCACCTCGATGTGCCAAGCAACATGTTCCCCAACCATCGCAGCTACAATAGCAGTTGGGATCACAGTCATCTAGGCTTAACCCGTGGCCCCGAGGATGCATGCCCAGTCCCTTGGAGCGCCTTCTCCATCTACCCGAACATTGCTCCATTGCACATCCCTTTTTATATAACCATAAGCATCAACTACCTTTTTTATGTAACCTTCACTTTTACACCTAAAGCGTTTGTGAAATCCCTTATCCAAATATACACATTCCAAAAAAAAGAATATAGAGGTATATGAAAGATTATACCGTTTGTTCATTAGTGCTAAAAGGAAGACTTCACCATGCAAGGTTCACTCTTTTACCCCGGTGGACAACAAGAGACCAATTGCTCGAATAACTAGCGCATATGGGAGAATGACCTAAAGAGAAATTTGTGATACAACCTAAATATGCCAACAGGGAGAACTATTCTAACCCTTCCCGTAAATAAAATCTTAAGTCTACTTTGCATATCTCTTTGGCTTCTTGGCTAAAGCCCCTTTATAGTCTCCGTTAACATTATCTACAATCGACCCACAAAGGAAGGAGAGACTATGAATAAAAGCACACATGCTATGGAGAGATTACAATTTCTTAGGGATGATGTCCTCGAATACTCGATCACATCCTATGTGTTTTTGGCTTATCCAGAACTGAAGCATGGTCAGTTTGTCTGACTTGAGATCCATTATTGTCTGTAATAGTCCTTTCTCATGAACATCCAAGCAGCAATTCTTTCGTACATATATTACGACAGATTTAGTATAAAGGTGCGAAAATCATATCTCAGTATGCTACAGAGCTGGAGAAGCTCAAGGAATGCCATATCACATCTGTTGTTGTAGAGAAACAATTGGATTTGAAGATCCCTAAGAGGAGGACGAAACAATATCTGCATTTTTCCACAGAAAAAGTTCCATCTCCAGTACCCCAAACCTTGCCAGATTCAGCGCATGAACCCCTTCTTATCCAATCCAATTATACATTTAATGGACGAGTTTAAGAATGGAGCAGGTTAATCCAATACTCACAGTAATTAGATAACAATTGGGCATAGTCTCATGGTTCCTATCAAGAAACGAAAACTCAATCAATTAATGCTAGAGTTCCATGCGTGCAACATTATCAACAAGACCACAAACACTGTTTACATAATATTTAAGGTTTATATAAGAGTGCCACTCCATGGTATACAACTTTACAGAAAGGCACTCCTAATATGGAGATGCATTACTTTGTAATACTTAAATCTCACAATCGGTTATTCCGAAAAGCCAATCTGATTTGTTTGTCTTTCTTACAGAATATACCTCTCATCTTACGATGGAAATGTTACTAATAGTTCCATGTTGTACAAATCGGCATGCCCCTAAGATGCAGGTTGCATCATATTGCTTGTGCGTCTAACAGGGAAAGAAGTTGATCGAAAAATGAAACCATGATCCACCAACAGCAGGGGAGGGTATAGCATCGTTTAAACTCAAGATTTATATATAAAGATATCAGAGGTCCTAAGAGTATTGAAAACCTAAAGATGGAAATCGTGTGGAACCACAACAAGGAGGAAGCGAACCTCGTACCTTAGATTTTTCCTGTCACCTCGTGATCTCCTCCCGTGAAGAACGTCGCATTTGGCACTCTGATCGTGAGATGAAAACGTCCCCGAGAGTGACCTCGCGCTCATTTACGCGTAGGCGGTCTTGTATCATCGATCCGAAGCATTCTGGCGAGGTCCGGTGGAGCTCCGGTGAGGTGGAGGGAGGAGGAAGGAAGGAGGGAAGGTTGTCGGTTGAAGGAGAAGGGGTTTTGGACGTTTTTGGTGGAGATGGGGGTGGTTTTATTAGGTTGAACCCAAGTTCGAATGCGGATTCGGATCCGAAATTGAACTGGACCCGGTCTCGCTAAAACGGTCGTAACTTGAGCTCTCGAACTCGAATTTGAATGTTCTTGGACTTGTTGGAAAGATCTCGACGATCACTACGCAATGGACTACTTAATAGATTTTTTCACTGAAAAAGTACAGATTTTACAATTAAGCCCATACGCAGTCAAGATTTGCATTTTTATCCATGTTCGTTATTCAGGGTTTCACATCATAAAAATCTCAAAGGAAGTCTCATCCCTGAGACTTAGGATGATTCTAGTAGATTTCAATACCCAAATCCCATTGTATCCAAGTCTCCCAGAGGAACGAGCCCATAAAAATCTCAAAGAGAGCGAAACCCATAAAAATCTCAAAGGGAACTTGACTATGGTTTCAATTCCAAACCTATGAACATATGAGAGTATTTCTTCCTCATGTCCGCCTCAGGTTCCCATGTTGCTTCCTTGACGTCTTGACTTCGCCACATGACCTTAACCAAAGGGATCTGCTTCCGCCTCAGCCTCTTGACCGTTTGGTCCAAAATCTGCATCAGCTCTTCTGAGAAGGTGAGGTTTGGCTCCACCGCCAAGCCCTCTTAGTTGATCACGTATCGGGAATCTCAGATGTACTTCCGTAGATTCAACACGTGAAACACGTCGTGGATGACCTCGAGGTGTGGGGGAAGGGCCATCCTGTAGGCCACTTTCCTAACACGAGCCAAAATCTCGAATGGTCCCACAAAATGCGGTGCTAGTTGTTGGACATGCGAGCCCACGGCGAGCCATTATGCAATAAATGTTATTGCAATTCACTCCTTAATCTGAAATAAAGAGTACATAGTTTGCATAATAGGTCCCTTAGTGCAATTAGGGTTATGTACCATGGCCATCTTAATGATCATACAGCTGTTGATTCAATTATTGAATCATAGAGGCTGGTGCTTAGATGAATATCTAATGAGTTAGATTGAGGACTCATCAAGCACCGTCAAATGATTATTAAGAGATGATCTCCAGCCTGAGTAGGAGATGGCAATCCTTTCTCAGTTAGGCTGATATCTGACCGACTTCTTTATGCAGGTCCTCTGCATAGGAATAGAGATTCGGAGGTGTCAGATTAGTTAGGTCAAAGAGTTGACTTAACAAGATCGAGATAACCAAAGTCCTATATCATATGCTGTCATGATATAGGCACACATCCTCTGACCGGAGACAGATGTGTTACTATATGTCTGAGTATGTACATTTGGCAGACCAATAGGTTGATGACCTAATCAAGGTCTATACACCGGCGCGCTGGTGTACATATAAGGGCATATGAGTAATACGATCTCTCAAAGGGATCATACAGGTTCACTACTGAACCGGAAGACATGAGCTCACTCATGAGATATTGGGAAGAATCAAATTCCGTGCGCACGGTCATCTCGCTTTGGAAGCTTGACTGAATTTATTGGTTTGATATATACTTTTGGAAAGTATATGATCAAGACCTAGGTATGATATATGCTTTTGGAAAGTATATGATCGATACTGACTTCCAATGATCAAATGAGAAACTTGCTGATAGAACCATGAAGTAGACAGTGCAAAGTTGATCTAATACTTCGGGTTTATTCCGAGTCTTCCAGTATGCAGGATGTACAGGTATTGGGAATACCTGAGGGTGATGTGATCATAAACGATTGTATAACCATGACGCTTCCATTCCTAGGGAGTGATGAAACGGGTCTGGATTTTAGTGACTCCTCTTAGTAGAGAAGTAATCTGATCTTAGTCCAAATGTTGGACATTGATCTGAATGTGATTCAGATTCAATGAGAAGATTAGATTTACGGCCTTGATTTAATCAAGCATCTATGAGAGGCCCGAGATCTGGATTTGAGATGTAATCTCAATATCCATGTCACTATACGTGGAACAATACAATCGCCCTGTCCTTATCTCTAATTATTCACGGAGAAAGCACATTATCCTTGAAAGGGTTCATGGATAATTCTATTGTTGATATATGTATCCGAGCATTGAGAAAATGGATAATTAAATGTGATTTAATTATCATGAATAATATGAATTTGATTCATATTATAAAGAGAGTTATCTGAGATAATTAAATGTGATTTAATTATCAAAGATGTAAATAATGTGAATGTGATTCATATTATTTGAGTAAATGAGAATAAGTTATCCAATATAATTAAATATGATTTAATTGTTATGGATAAGAATAATGTGGATAGTATTATCCAAATTATTCATAATATATTATAAATGTGATTTATAATGTATTAGAGAGAGCTAATTATAATTTATATGTGTTGATTAATTATTATGTGTATTGGATACACATTGTGTAATTAATTGACAATGTAAATTATATGTTGTTTTGGGTTGTGAATTTGATTCACAATTTTTCTATGGCAAGATTGCAATATTCTCAAATATAATTGTGAATTATTTTTGAAGAATAAAAAGCCAACAAAAGTTGTTGGAAATAAATAAAGGAGATTTTCAAGGAGATATGCAATCTCATGGATTTCCATGAGATTGCTCTCTCCATGGAAAGAGGGGGGGCGGCACATCATTCCTAAAAGGAATGTGTGGTCGTCCACATGGAAAGTGCATGGAGATGAAATCTCCATGCACATTCTCTCCTTATTTATTGGATTGATTTTGGATTAATTTGTATTTGATATTTTGATCTAAATTTGTTGGTTTTACCAACAACAATCTTAGCCATTGGATTGACATAAATCAATCTCATCCATTGATTTTATATGTCATATGGATTGAGATCCATGGATCCAAAAACCCTATAAATAGAGAGGCATACCCATGCTCTCTCTTTACACATAATGCTTGTGAAGCATCTCTCTCTCTCTTTCTCTCTAGACGTCAGCCCTCTCTATCCCTCTCATGGTCATCCACCATGGATACCATGTAGAGGTTCTCCGTCACCGCAGCATCGTCGTTATGCTGCCCGATCGTCTGTTCGTGGATCTCCGTCTCCTTCGGTGCGCCTCGCTCGTGAAGAAGACGTCGGATCTCGTGTGTCGAGATCAGGAGATCCGCCGCTTGGATCATCAACATGGATTGCGAGAAGCACGCGGTTCATCCCCGCGCTCGCAAGCGTCTCCTCCGTCGGATCGGACTTGAGACAGGAGGTCTCTTCGTTTAGAGACTCGATCGCAACCACGCTTCAAGAGGTAATCCTATTACTTGTTTGTGGTTTAGACGAGACGATCCGAGAAGTGTTCTTGGATCATGTGGTTTCGTCGTAATAAAAATTTTTAAATTCTGCTGCATCGAGCAACTAGTGCGACTAGTCGCTCCTCGTCGTATTCGATACGACGCTCACGCTTCCGTGATGCGCTTGAGGATCTAAACATATCCTTCTAGAGTTTGCCCTTGGCACCGAATCATTGTATGCCTCTCATTGAGGACACGCATAAGAACACGAAATCCCCAACCTGTGATCATGAGAAACTCTTTACTCACATGGGATTGGCTAAGAATTATACCCATTAGGGCATGAATGTATGATAACATACCTGAAACTTAAGGTCTCTATGTTGCTGGTCGGCGTAACTCTTCTGACGACTCTACGCGGCCAAAAATTTCCTCCTAGCAGTCTCCACCACCCTGCAGGTCTCCTCAATGATCTGCGGAGTAAACATGGTGTTGTCATCCACCTGCTGTCAACACAAAGGAGTGGTGCACCGCCTCTCGTACAATGCCTCAATTGGTGTCATGCCTGTACTGACATAGTAGCTATTGTTGTACGTGAACTCAACTAGTGGAAGGTGATCCTTCCAGGATTCCTTCCACTCAACCACACCACCCCGCAACAAGTCCTCCAATGTCTGAATGGTCCTCTCGAACTGCCCATCTGTCTGTGGATGGTATGGTGAACTCATGCATAGTTCAGTCCTCAAGGCTCTCATGAATTCTCCCCAGTAGTGTGATGTGAAATGGGAATCTCTGTCTAACACTACTTCTTTGGGTATCACATTCAACCGAATGATGTGTTGAATGTATAACTTGGCTAGTTGTACTGGTGTATATGTCATGTTGACCAGGATGAAATGGGCTGACTTCATCAACCGATCAACCATATCGCATCATGCCCTCTAGGGGTGCACGTCAATGATGTGAAAAAAATCCATGGAGATGCTCTCCCATTTCTACACTGGGATGGGAAGAGGCTGCAGTAAACCAAGAGGCCTCTAGTGCTCTGCTTTTACCATCTGGCAAATAAGATATCTGCTAACATGTTCGGCTACATCCTTCTTCATGCCATCCCACCAAAAGTGTTGGCGGAGGTTCCTGTACATCTTGGTGCCACCTGGATGTATGGAAAGTCTCAAGCTATGCGCCTCATCTAGGATCTCTCTCCTCAACTTTTTGTCATCTGGGACACACACACGGTCCCCCTTCCATACGATGGATTCACGGACTCGAAATCCGTTGAATTCATCCTTCAAGAAAATGTGGTACAGCTCCTGGATCCTCGAATCAGTCGGTTGACCCTGAACAATCATGTCTTATAAGCTACTATACTTGGCTAGCACTGTCACCGCATCGGATGTGCTCTCAAACGGATGACACTCACTATATGTAGTGAGTACATCCCAAGTCTATAACCAAGCTGCTGAGCCCTCAGTGTGTGTCCTCCTGCTCAAGGTGTTTGTCACCACATTCCCCTTACTAGGATGGTAGGAGATGGTACAATCATAGTCCTTTAGTAACTCCATCCATCGCCTTTGCCTCATATTCAACTCCTTCTAGTCAAATATTTATTTAAGGATCTTGTGATCAGTGAAAATTTCAAACATCACCCCATACAAATAGTGGTGTCATATCTTTAGTGAAAAGACTACGGCCTCCAACTCCAAGTCATGAGTGGGGTAGTTGTGTTCCTGGTTCTTTAGTTGTCATGACGTGTATGCTACAACCTATCCTTGTTGTATCAACACAACACCCCATCCTTTCTTCCAAGCATTGGTGTAAACTGAGAAATCCAAGGTATCTGAAAGAAGGGTAAGGATGGCTGTGCAAGTTAACCGCTCCTTGAGCGTACGAAAGCCCCGCTCACATTTGTCACTCCAGATCAATGGCATGTCCTTCTACATCAGTCGGGTGAGGGGTAGGGCCAACTAGGAGAACCCTTAACAAATCTCTTGTAGTACCCGATGAGGCCAAGGAAACTACGGATCTATGTAACCGTCTTGGGTCACTCCAGAGACACCACTGCCTCTATCTTGGTGGGGACAACTGATACCCCTGCCCCTGAATCCACATAGCCATGAAATGCCACTTTAGAAAGCCAGAACTCGTACTTGTTGTATTTGGCATATAACCGGTGTTCTCGAATTGTCTCTAATATAGTGTGGAGATGAGACTCATGCTCGTATTCATCACGGGAGTAGACTAGAACATTATCGATGAATACGATCATGAATCTGCCAAAATACAGGCTGAAGACTCTGTTCATCAAATCCATGAATGTGGCAGGTGCATTCCTAAATCCAAAAGGCATTACCAAAAACTCATAGTAATCATATCTAGTGCGAAATGCAGACTTTATCGCATCTTCCTCCTCGATTCTCAATTGATGATATCCCGACCGTAGGTTAATCTCAGAGAACACCGTTGCTCCCTGCAACTGATCAAAGAGAGCATCAATCTGTGGAAGTGGGTAACGGATCTTTATTGTTCTCTTGTTCATCTGTGTGTAATCTATGCATAACCTCAAGGATCTATCCCTTTTTTTCACAAAAAGGACTGGTGCTCCCCATGGTGATGTACCGGGACAGATGTATCCCTTCTCCAACAGCTCCTGCAACTGTACTTTGAGTTTTTTGAGGTCTGCTGGTGTTAATATGTATGGAGGGAAAGATATTGGATGAGTAGTGTGATCTTGAATTCTATCTCTCGTACAGGTGGTAATCCCGGTAATTCATCTAGAAACACATCAAGTAGCTCCTGCACAACTCGAACATCTGGTGATGTGCCGCTGAGTCTACTACATAGGCGAAGTAGCCTACACAATCCTAAACTAAGAAATCGGTGTGCCCTCAAGGCGGAGATGCACTCGATCCCATCATCAGATGTGATTCTTGACTTAAGAGAGACATATGGACATGGATGTAAACATGTTATTCTCCTGTGGACTCGTGTTGGGTCAGAAGACTTTCACACTATCCAATATTCGAATACCAATGAGGAATGACATGCGTGAAATGGAATGGAGTACCACTGCTATGATACCAAACTGTGATGCTCGTCCCCCTCTAGGATCCGGGTACTCGGCAAACCAATCCATGCACATTCATTCCACATTCGAATCACGTGACATACACATAAGCATGAGAAAATAACAACATGCCTTGGAATTTAAATTTTTTTTCCTTGCTTTGCATTCAACCTGTTCACAACAACAACTTGTATTTCCATTCATTCAATCCATACACCAATTTCCGTTACATTCCATTGTCCATTTCCATGTCCACAATAAGTATACATGTAAGAATAAATATTGATGTCCATAATTATACATCACATGTCATGTCTCTAAAAAAGTATAAGCTACAAGTAGAGGAAACAATAAAAGAAACAACCAACATTGTACCACAAAAAGGGTGAACCTGTACAAAAAGGATGATACCTCCAACAAATCACTATTGTGAACCTGCGGATCCACACGAAGGTACGTTATGAACAAAGTTTCTCAATACGATATAAACAACTATACAACAACAAGCAAGATATAATTTAAATGTGTGCAAAAGAGAAAGAAACCGGGTAACCTGATCTCACAAGAATTACATTTTTATTATGATTATTAGATATGGATATGAGTAACCAAGCTTCGTGGATAGTTTGTGGTCTTGGTCTAGATGAGACCTCACACTATGAATCTAAGGCAAAAAGAATACCTTTGGGTTGGGGTGCCTATGCAGGCATGCAGTGGGGTACAATGCATCCTAACTAAGTTCTCAATATGTGCACTTAGCTCCACTTCACAATTGTACTTTCGATTCACAAATTAGATTCCAACCCGCAAATCTTCGCGACTAGTCCAATCCTCCTTGTGCATAGGAGATTTACGTCCCAATTCCAACTTCATTTACCACATTTCCTGGAACTCCTCTCTTAGCGCTCCCACTCAAAATGCCGACCAATATTGCCTACATTGACCT
Organism: Ottelia alismoides; assembly: GCA_037367405.1. Lineage (NCBI taxonomy): Eukaryota > Viridiplantae > Streptophyta > Magnoliopsida > Alismatales > Hydrocharitaceae > Ottelia > Ottelia alismoides. Next base: position 2,206,552 of record JAZKJV010000416.1, read on the forward strand.
GTGCACGAGTGTTAACTCTAAGTGACAAGCAAAGCACTAGTAAACCAACCATGACTACTTAGCCTGCGCTCGAGCACTAGGCTAAAGCACGCAAATGTCGAGGCCAACATCGTCATATTAGCACCTCGGTGTGCTAAGCAACATGTCCCTGATGAAAGGGGAAGATCAAGGGTCTAGATATCTCACAAGGCGAGAGATCCAGTCGCTGAATTGACCACTTAAAAATCCCCAAATCAATCAACAATTAACCCATAATGAAATATATGCAATGAATATCCAAAAATGTGGAGTTAAAATTTATTATAACTCTACATGCAAATGTGTATAGGTGTAAGCACAAGTAGAGGTCGAACACTGGGAGGCGGAGGGATGTATGTGAGGTATAATTATTCAATTCATTGATCATGTCCAATCCTTATTGTTTTTGTGGGTTTTTAATTTTATATATTTTTTTAATTTTTTTTATAATTTTTATTTTGTTTTAATATTTTATATATTTTAATTTTTTTAATATTTTTAAGTATATAATATATATATATATATATATTTCTATATAAAGAGGTATATATAAGAGAAGAGAGAGGAGTAATATAAGGATAAATATTTATATAGATACTCAATATACATATTACATATAATATTTTTTTATATTTTTTGTATTTTTTAAATAGCCGAAACTAATTTGGGTTTTAAAAATATAAAATAAGTCCAAAAATTACCCAAATTAATTTCAATATGTTAATAATAACATATAGATAATTATAAAAGAGAAAAACGTATTTTTGGGATTTTTAAGGGTTTTTTCTATTTTTTTGTTGGATTTTGGAGCTTTCTGATTTTTTTATTTTTCTTTTTCTTGTTTTTAGGTTTTTTTCATTTTCTGAACTCAATAAATATATAAATATACCATATATAATTTTTTTGGAATTTTTCAAAAACATTTTATATTTTTTTATATTTTTTTAGTATTTTATAGTTTAGACAATACAAATGACTCCTTTTTCATTTTTAATAATTAGGTAAAATGCAAAAAATGCAGAATGGATATGTGGCATGAAAGTACACTACATAGAGCATCTAACCTAATTTTTGTGGATTTTTAGGAGCTGCATAGGTATAAAATACGTAAAGGACATACAAATAAAACAGCCTGGCAGGGGCATCTTTGCAAATAAAGTAAATCACAGGGGTCACAGTGCAAAAATACCTACTGGAATAAACATTTATTTTAATTTTTGGAACTAATTTACAATTGACAAAAACCGCCAGGGCTATAGTGCGAAATTCACACGCCTCACGTGGGACTGCACGTGAGGCGCTGGAGGAACTAAATGTAATTAAGGAAAGTACAAGGGTCCTTTAGCAAAATTCACAACTTATTTACAATGTTATAATTTATTTACAAAATTAAATATAAAATATACAAAAAGGCAGGAGTATAAGTGAAAATTACCCCCAAAAGGCGCGCGATCCAACGGCTAATCTTCGTCCACTTGACACGTGTCGCCTCCACGAATGCCGATGTCGCTTCAACGATGGGTGGTGAGGATTAGATCACCCGAGGTGATCTGACGATCTGAGCGCTGCTCCATCCGACGGCTGTCACTTGAACTGGGACCTTCGTCTTCATCCAACGGTGAGGAGAGGTGCTGGAAGAATAGGGGAGGAACTCACAGCTGGCGAGCTTCTCCCGGCGAGATATATCCTCCTCGATGCTCGTTGCTGCTCCCAAAGGTCCCCACACATAGCAAGTGCTCCACTCTATCTGCTGGAGGCTTCAGATCGGCCAGAGGACGACCGGATCACCCTTGCGAGGTCGGAAAAGGCAAGGTGCTCCAGGTACCTCCGCCGGCGTGTACTTCATCTCCTGGTGCGTCTTGGCGCACTAAACCTGCACAAAAAGACCACATGGCTCGAGGGCTTCACCCTCGACCTGGATTTGAAGCTGTTAGCACAAAAAATGGGCGAGGTGGCGAAGCTTCCGGCGAGCGGAGGAGTTTAAGCTTCAATTCGCGAATCCCAGAGGGATCCGGTTGGACAGAGGTGGCTGGGAGGTGGAGAACTGGAAGGGAGTGAAATGGGGTGGTTGTAGCGGTCGGAAAACAGTCGGGGTTGGTGAAGTCACCGGAGCAGAGCTCCGGTGAACTTCGAATTAGCTAAACTAGGCTATTCTAATGATCTAGATGCAAAATAAAAGACAGGAATGAAAAGCGGGAATAAAAATCTACCTAAGAAAGTAAGTGCGCAACTCTTATACCTGGAAAAACTCCAGGGAGCAGGACGACTGCCGAGCGCCGCCGTGGGCGCATCTCCTTCCTCCGCGAGCTTCCACAACCTTCAGGGGACCTCCACCTGTCACATGGATGCACACTAGGCCGAAGGTGGGAGCTCTAGGGCTAGGGAAATGGCCAAAAAAATTTGGAGGAGGAAGATGGGTTATTTATAAACATGTGTATGGGCCTTTATTGACCGGCAAATAATAAGGAATCAATGATATATACATTAGATCTAACATGGGGGCGTGTATGTACAATGTAACAGGAGCATTTCTTGTGAAGGAAGCAAAGGCGATCGATGGACGGGGCACCCGGGAAAATGGGAGAAGATGGGGGGTTTGACAGATCTGACGGGCTGGAGGCTGATTTATTTTCAAACATAATGAGAGCCCTTATTGACCGGCCAAAAATATGGAATCCAAGCTATATACAGGGGAAACAAGCTATGGGCGTGTATAAGAGTTGTTTTGGGAGTAATTTCCGTGAAGGGACCGATGTCATTGGAGCGACGGGTTGATCGGGAAAATTTGGAGAAAACGCCATGTCTGACAGATTTGACGGGCTGGTGAGGCTGATGGCTGAGTTGACCGAGGTCAACGAATGCTGGAATCCTATTGGTCCATGTCTGCACAAATTTGACTCATTATTTAGTCATAATAAATGACCTTATTTAATTTTGATTATAAAATAAAAAATATTTTTTCATTAATGTATTATTTATTTATGATTTTTATTTATTTTTTGATGTGTTTTATTATGAATTTATTTTAATGATGTATTTATAAGTGTATTTACGTGTATTTATTTTTATTTTGTGTATTTTTATTTTATTTTTTTATTTTCTTATTTTATTTATTTATAACTTATTTTTGTGAGTATAAATATATTTTTATTTAATTTTTATGAGTTTATTTACATGTTTAAATAAATAGGTCTATGTAATATGTAGGTATACTTATAGGTATTTTACCTATATTATATATACATTTTATTTATTTAATGTATTTTATTTGTTTTTATTTAGGGATTACATTTTAAAAAATATTAAAAATATAGATGAATAAAGAATAAAAGAATAAAGTCCCTTTTTATTTATATACATATAGATAACATAGGTATTTTGCCTATGTATTTAGATAACTTTATTTTATTTGTGTGTTTCTTCTAGGTTTAATTATAGTTTTAATGTACACATATGTTATAAATAATGTATATAAATTTATAAAAATATGAATTTGTAAAATAATGGGTAATGAATAAATTGAATATTTTAATCGGTATTATGTATAATAGGGACCCAAAACCTAACTTTTACAGATAAACTCCAAAAATTCCGAAACCAATTTTATTAATACTTCTTGAAAAGCTATATACAATTAAAGGTGATTTTGGGTAATTTTGAGTTTTTATTTGCAAGATATGGGTCTGTGAAGTTGAGATTTTGGCTTTTTATTCTGGGTATAAAATGTACACTGTGTATCATTTTTGTACAAACTCAATTTTGTATTTTTATTTACATTATTATCTACAACTTTCATGTATAAAATTTTCTTATTTGATGAATGAATAATTAAATACAAAATAGGTGTCAAAAATGCATAAATAAATGAATTAATAAATGAGGTATTTATTGTATAATTGGCCCTTATCTCCCCCTACTTATTCCTTGTCGACCAATTCCATGCTGGCCTTGGTCTCGGAGTTCGGATCATAAAATATTTGCAACATTTTATTCCTTTTTCTTTTCTTCTCTTTATTCTATAATTTTGGCATTAAATACAATGAATAATGAATGCTATTATGTACAAATTGATGTTATTTACATGCATTTGCTGGGGTTTTTAAGGCCAAAATGATATGATAAAGGTGATGAAATGGAGATTCATCACCCCCCTATGCTTGCCTTTGCTAGTCCCTAGCAAATACTTATGCAATAAGTACAAAAAGAACAAAGAATAAGAAGAAAAGAAAAGGCAAAAAAATAAAGAATTTAAAGAATAAATTGAATTGAACATGATTATAAAACTTATCTGTACAAAATCAAAGTTTGGAGCTCATGTTAGACCTTGGTGTGAAAATGTGTCTGGAACCTGGTAGGGAACCAAATTTAAAACACAACAGCCTTCAAGAGTCACAGAACTTGGTTCAAATCACCTCAATAGCCAGGTCAGAACTAGCCTACGTCATACGCAAACCCTTATGACTATGAAGCTGACTTGTACAGTGTAAGTGATAGTGGCTCTCTCCAACTGAAATGACAAAGAGACTAGCTTCTCCAGAATGACAACCCAATGATTCCCCAATCCAGCCCTCTACCGTCGAGGAGCGGGGTATTCCCTTCGAAGTTCAAGTGGCATCCAACTCAAGAGGAGGGGGAGGAAAAGAATGGACGGTAGCCAGTGTAGCCACCTATCTTGGGATGCAAGACCAGTATAGTCAAGTCACCCAGCTGCAGGCTCACATGGTATAACTTTGATGCTCAAGCTTGCTTATTTTCTATACAACATATATACATACTCTGGCAGGCACTTTATTTTTTATTTTACAAGCCTGTCCACTTTTTTGGAGTTTTTTCTTTTTTTTATCTTTTTTTTAACATACTATTTACAGCAGCATTTACATAAGGACTTTTTCCTCTTGAGCCAGAAGACTATCCCTCTTTTGAAGCTTTATCGCAACCCACACTCTCCTGTCATTCGACTTCATTGAAACTGGACCAGGTTGGGATGCACTTCCCTCCCTAGACGAGGATGAATGTTTCCACCCGTGTGCGTCTCAGACTGGCAAATCCAACCCCCTCACCACTCCAACTGAGTTGAGCCAAGTGAAAGGTGCAAGTGTCCAAGTTAGGTCACGGCCGACAAGAGTCATGCGTGTGTCTCGAAAAGTTCTAGTTAGTCCACTGAGGTGACTTGAACCCAGCCCTGATTTCTCAAAGAATAAAGTATGAAGAGACCTGAAGTACCTTAAACCTAGTCCCCATAAGGTTCCAGTGCAGTTAGGTGAAGTAAGGTCCAACCAAGCTCCAATCTTCGACTTTATTGGACTAGTTCAATTATCAAGCTCAACCAAAGAAGATGAATGCAATGCAAATGCTATTTACAAATATGCAACGAATAATGCAATTTTTTCAGAGAATTTGAAAACAAAGAGAAGAATTTTACACAAAGAATTTTTGCAAATAAAATAATTTTGGCACTCAAAGTATAAAATATGTACAACTATTTACACGGGCATGCCGTTTTATTTTACAAGAATTAAGAATTTACAATTTAGTTTTTATTTATAGGTATATATACACTTATTAAAGAATTTTGTTTATTTTTATTTATAATAATAAGATTTATTAATTTTTTATTAGATGTATCTATTCCTCAAACTTATTTGACACGAATTTTTCAAACAATTTTTGAAAACTATAGTCCAAAATAATTTTTACAAACATTTTTACAAACATGTACACACATTTGAAAATCATTTTGCAAAGGTTTTTCAAAACAGTATATATAGATTTTCAAAATATTTTTGCAACCATTTTTCAAACCATTTGCAAATCATTTTTCAAACATTTTATTTCACACAAAGAAAATAAATTTTTACAAACCACACATTTTTACAAAGGTTGAAAACATGTAACAAAACGTTTTCAAAATAGTTTTCAATAAATGTTCACAAAGATTTTCAAACTATTTTTCAAACATTTTGCAAAAAATATTTTCACCTGATTTATTAATCAGTAAATACAAAAAGAATTTGAGGAATAATCACATCCTTTTATTAAGGGTTCTTAACGAATTTAAAGAATTATTAGCCATATTATTAAGAGAATACGAAAGTACGAGTTATGGCTAAAGTATATACATAGTATATATGACCCCCCTATACTTAGCTTGAGCTATGTCCTCATAGATCGGAAAAGAGAAAGAGAAGACATAACTCGTACTGAGTATAGACAAGTCTAAAGAATAGACGAATAAGAAATGAATTAAGAGAAGTTGACTGTCCCCCCTATACTTAGGATCAAGTAATCCTAAGTATAGTAGTCTGTACACAAGTCAGGGAGGGTCAAGGGTGGGAATAAACAGATGAACAAATCAGGGGTACACCCCCCCATACTTAGGACAAAGTACGTCATAAGTACATGAAACTGACACAAAGGGGCGACACCTTTTTATTTAGATAAAGAAATTTGAAAAGGAAAAGGAAAAAAAGAAGAAAAGATAGATATATACAGATTGATGAAAAGATTGTGGAGAATATACGCATCACTCTCCCTATACTTAGGGTGAGCTATCCCTAAGTATACGCAACAACAGGAGTAACAAAACTGACAAAGGAAAGAACAACGCGATGTGTACCCCCTATACTTAGGACAAGGCACGTCCTAAGTGTAGACACAAAGATATGGCGTTAGATCTGGGGCACACAAAAACATATGGAAAAAAAGAACAAGGCACACATATATACAAGTGGTGAAGAACTGTTGAAGTACAGGACGGTATCTGGTAAGTGAATACCGTACTCTCGTCGTCGTCTCCCTGTGAGAATGAGGATGCAGTCAGAAGGTGAAAAGACACCTAAATCTGTAATCAAGTGGGTGTCAGCTACCGAAGACAACAGGTCGAAAGGATAGATATCGGGTCGTCGCATGAAGCAGTCAATCGGCTCATAGGGTCAACATGAGGGAACGAAGCCGATACCGTAAGATCGGGAGAAAGAAAGAGTAGTACAGACTCCTCCGGTCAATCAGAGTCCCAGATAGATCGGACGTAAAGCATATGAGACTATGTGGTGACGGTGGTGATATAATCTGAAAGTCACAAGAATACACCGAACAACACAATACATGGCTCACTCCTGCGAGGGTCCTCAAGGTGAGCACAATCAGAGAACAATCAAAGTACTCAGCTCCGTGCTCCAACAGACAGGAGACACAACCAGGGAGGAGACCGAGTATACAAGTCAGAAGACTCAGCTTCGTGCTCCACCAAATGGAAGACACCAGAAATGAAGCCGAGTACCTAGAAAATGATGTACTCTCCCGCATATAACCCTCGGGGAATGGTACATACTAGTTAATGAATAATCAGAGAAAGACTCGACCTTGCGAGGGTCGTCAAGGCGAGTGGACACAAAGGCATCATGATCCATCAGACGGATCAATAGGTGCGGTCTCGGTAGGCGACATATCGGCTACCAACAGAAGAGACCAGCAAGTATAAAGGATGTGGCAGCGTCCCGCAGACAACCCTCGGGGAACGTGCTGCCAACTTAGGCATGAAAATAGCAGATATTGAGGGCTCAACCTTGCGAGGACCGTCAAGGCGAGCAGACTCAAAGGAGTCTAATCAGATGGGTCCCATGATATGTAGATCAGATATGCAACTCAGGATGGGACCAAAATCATATATATCAAACGACTCGGTTCCATGCTCTGCAGATTGGAGACACAGTCAGAAGGGGGAACCGAGCGTAAAGAGAATGTCGCATTCTCCCGCGGATAGTCCTCGAGGAGTAATGCAATTTAGGCAAGGAATAGTCAGAATGTGTCTCTACCTTGCAAGGGTCGTCAAGGAGAGAGAAGTGCTCGAAGGAGCCGGATCCATCAGACGGACCCACATAGTGGTCTCAGTAGTCGACAAATCGGCTACCAGCAGAAGAGACCAATCAGATCGGAAATATGTCATAGCTTCCCGTAGATAACCCACAGGGGGCTACGAGCTAGTCAAGGAATAATCAGAAAAGAGCTCATCCTTACGAGGACCGTCAAGGAGAGCGAACTCAAAGGAGTCTGATCAAGTCGGTCTCATGCCTCAACAGATCGGGCGCCTAATCAGAGAGGGAGACTGACTGCCCATATCAGACGAATCGGCACCGTGCCCCAACAAATGGAGGCACCAGAAGTGAGTGAAGCCGATCGTAAAGAAAGTGTCACATCCTTCCGCAGATAGTCCTCGGGAAGTGATGTGAGCTACAGAGTGAATAATCATAGTACATCTCATCCTTGCGAGGGTCGTCAAGGAGAGAGAAGGGCTCAAAGGAGCCGGATCCATCAGACGGATCCACAGATAATGTGATCTCGAAAGACGGCAGACCGTCTAACAGCAGAAGAGACCAAGAGAGATAAACTGTGTCATAGCCTCTCGCAGATAACCCTCGGAGAGCGCTCTGAACTGGGCAATGAATAACTAGAATATCGAGGCTCGTCCTTGCGAGGACCGTCAAGGAGAGCAGTCCGTCTATTGGCCTCGTGTACTGACAGGTCGGGTACACAATCAGAGGGGGAGGCCAATCAAGCATATCATCTGACTCGGTTCCGGGTCCCATCACAATGGTGACCAAAGCAGTGTATGAAACCGTAGTCCTATAAATTGTCGCATTCTCCCGCAGATAGTCCTCGGGGAGCAATGCGAGCTAGATCAACGTAGGTCATAGGAATGCTGGCATGAAATCTAAGGTCCTCACAAGAAGTCAATCATTAATTATTCGGAGGGCATAAGATCAGGCGAGGGAGCAAATAATCAAGTCATTCATAAGATATCCCTCAGGTCAATCCAATCTGGCTGAGATGGCCTGAAAGATAATCGGAAATCCTCAAAGTGCCCTGGTGGATCAAAGAGTCAGGAGATCAAGGATGGTTCAATCAGCAAGATGAGAGATCATGCAGGATCCGCACACCTTTATCAGGAAGTCTAAATCAGAATAATCATTCAATCCTCAAAATCAAGATGGGTGGAACCTCAAGATAGATAGATCAATCAATACTCATGAACTCTTCATCGAATCATCGCATCATATCACATCCTTAATCCGGTGTGCGAGAACTAAAATTCCTCAATAATGCATCACACCTCTGCTCTATGCATCAGCAAAAATCCTCAAGAAGCTCATATGCATGTATCAAAGACAAATCCAACACATCAATCTTAGCATCCTCAACATCATAGGCCCAGCTTACAAATGATCAGTATACATAATCCTCGATGCGGGCCTCTTTAATATGCATAGCATTCCCGGGTAAAGGGAGAGATGATACGGGGTACACCAGGAAGATGGATAAGAAGGGTACACAATGGGGTGGAGAAGCTGATTGAGCGTGTGTGCCAATATCATGGGTGGTAGAAAGGTGATACAGACGGTACGAGGAGGGCGGGTGAGAATATCAGGACATAGACAAAATGGGGTGTTCCACACAGGGCGAGAACACCGTCAAAATGGTGGTCCGAAGAGAATGTTCTCCCCGAACCAGAGAATGAGGATGGTACGGAGAATACGAGGAAAGTGATGAAGAAGAGGGAAACAAAGGACATGGCGAAGAATGATTGAGCTCAAGCGACAATATCACGACTTGATGCAAAAATGAAGAGATATATGTATAAGAGAGGTAGAGAGACTCAAAGATAAAAAGTGCATGACTCACACAGGCGGGATCGACTACTCTTAGGAATGAATGAAAAGCACAATGGACTCCAAGTCACAATCAAGACACAAGGCAAACCCCCAATTCACCTACTCAACACAGTGAAGACCATCAGGTGACGGTCATTTATCTTTTCGATTTTAGAGTTAGGTGAGAACCATAAAATGGTACAATCGCTGATTAGATGAAAGGGGAAGATCAAGGGTCTAGATATCTCACAAGGCGAGAGATCCAGTCGCTGAATTGACCACTTAAAGATCCCCAAATAAATCAACAATTAACCCACAATGAAATATATGCAATGAATATCCAAAAATGTGGAGTTAAAATTTATTATAACTCTACATGCAAATGTGTATAGGTGTAAGCACAAGTAGAGGTCGAACACTGGGAGGCGAAGGGATGTATGTGAGGTATAATTATTCAATTCATTGATCATGTCCAATCCTTATTGTTTTTGTGGGTTTTTAATTTTATATATTTTTTAATTTTTGTTTTTATAATTTTTATTTTGTTTTTAATATTTTATATATTTTAATTTTTTTTAATATTTTTAAGTATATAATATATATATATATATTTCTATATAAAGAGGTATATATAAGAGAAGAGAGAGGAGTAATATAAGGATAAATATTTATATAGATACTCAATATACATATTACATATAATATTTTTTTATATTTTTTGTATTTTTTAAAATAGCCGAAACTAATTTGGGTTTTAAAAATATAAAATAAGTCCAAAAATTACCCAAATTAATTTCAATGTGTTAATAATAACATATAGATAATTATAAAAGAGAAAAACGTATTTTTGGGATTTTTTAAGGGTTTTTTCTATATTTTTGTTGGATTTTGGAGCTTTCTGATTTTTTTTATTTTTCTTTTTCTTGTTTTTAGGTTTTTTCATTTTCTGGACTCAATATATATATAAATATACCAGATATAATTTTTTTTGGAATTTTTCAAAAACATTTTATATTTTTTTATATTTTTTTAGTATTTTATAGTTTAGACAATACAAATGACTCCTTTTTCATTTTTAATAATTAGGTAAAATGCAAAAAATGCAGAATGGATATGTGGCATGAAAGTACACTACATAGAGCATCTAACCTAATTTTTGTGGATTTTTAGGAGCTGCATAGGTATAAAATACGTAAAGGACATACAAATAAAACAGCCTGGCAGGGGCATCTTTGCAAATAAAGTAAATCACAGGGGTCACAGTGCAAAAATACCTACTAGAATAAACATTTATTTTAATTTTTGGAACTAATTTACAATTGACAAAAACCGCCAGGGCTATAGTGCGAAATTCACGCACCTCACGTGGGACTGCACGTGAGGCGCTGGAGGAACTAAATGTAATTAAGGAAAGTACAAGGGTCCTTTAGCAAAATTCACAACTTATTTACAATGTTATAATTTATTTACAAAATTAAATATAAAATATACAAAAAGGCGGGAGTATAAGTGAAAATTACCCCCAAAAGGCGCGCGATCCAACGGCTAATCTTCGTCCACTTGACACGCGTCGCCTCCACGTATGTCGATGCCGCTTCGACGATGGGTGGTGAGGATTAGATCACCCGAGGTGATCTGACGGTCTGAGCGCTGCTAAATCCGACGGCTGTCACTCGAACTGGGGCCTTCGTCTTCATCCAACGGCGAGGAGAGGTGCTGGAAGAATAGGGGAGGAACTCGCAGCTGGCGAGCTTCTCCCGGCGAGATATCTCCTCCCTGATGCTCGTTGCTGCTCCCAAAGGTCCCCACACATCGCAGGTGCTCCACTCTATCTGCTGGAGGCTTCAGATCGGCCAGAGGATGACCGGAGCACCCTTGCGAGGTCGGAAAAGGCAAGGTGCTCCAGGTACCTCTGTCGGCGTGTACTTCGTCTCCTGGTGCGTCTTGGCGCACTAGACCTGCACAAAAAGACCACATGGCTCGAGGGCTTCACCCTCGACCTGGATTTGAAGCTGTTAGCACAAAAAAATGGGCGAGGTGGTGAAGCTTCCGGCGAGCGGCGGAGTTGAAGCTTCGATTCACGAATCCCAGAGGGATCTGGTTGGACAGAGGTGGCTGGGAGGTGGAGAACTGGAAGGGAGTGAAATGGGGTGGTTGTAGCGGTCGGAAAACAGTCGGGGCTACGGTGGTGAAGTCGCCGGAGCAGAGCTCCGGCGAACTTCGAATTAGCTAAACTAGGCTATTCTAATGATCTAGATGCAAAATAAAAGACAGGAATGAAAAGCGGGAATAAAAATCTACCTCAGAAAGTAAGTGCGCAGCTCTTATACCTGGAAAAACTCCAGGGAGCAGGACGACTGCCGGAGCGCCGCCGTGGGCGCATCTCCTTCCTCCGCGAGCTTCTACAACTTTCAGGGGACTTCCACCTGTCACATGGATGCACACTAGGCCGAAGGTGGGAGCTCTATGGCTAGGGAAATGGCCAAAAAATTTTGGAGGAGGAAGATGGGTTATTTATAAACATGTGTATGTGCCCTTATTGACCGGCAAATAATAAGGAATCGATGATATATACATTAGATCTAACATGGGGGCGTGTATGTACAATGTACCAGGAGCATTTTTTGTGAAGGAAGCAAAGACGATCGATGGACGGGGCACCCGGGAAAAATGGGAGAAGATGGGGGTTTGACAGATCTGACGGGCTGGAGGCTGATTTATTTTCAAACATAATGGGAGCCTTTATTGACCGGCCAAAAATAAGGAATCCAAGCTATATACATGGGAAACAAGCTATGGGCGTGTATAAGAGTTGTTTTGGGAATATCTTCCGTGAAGGGACCGATGTCATTGGAGCGACGGGTTGATCGGGAAAATTTGGAGAAAACGCCATGTCTGACAGATTTGACGGGCTGGTGAGGCTGATGGCTGAGTTGACCGAGGTCAACGAATGCTGGAATCCTATTGGTCTACGCCTGCACAAATTTGACTCATTATTTAGTCATAATAAATGACCTTATTTAATTTTGATTATAAAATAAAAAATATTTTTTCATTAATGTATTATTTATTTATGATTTTTATTTATTTTTTTGATGTGTTTTATTATGAATTTATTTTAATGATGTATTTATAAGTGTATTTATGTGTATTTATTTTTATTTTGTGTATCTTTATTTTATTATTTTATTTTCTTATTTTATTTATTTATAACTTATTTTTGTGAGTATAAATATATTTTTATTTAATTTTTATGAGTTTATTTACATGTTTAAATAAATAGGTCTATGTAATATGTAGGTATACTTATAGGTATTTTACCTATATTATATATACATTTTATTTATTTAATTTATTTTATTTGTTTTTATTTAGGAATTACATTTTAAAAAATATTAAAAATATAAATGAATAAAGAATAAAAGAATAAAGTCCCTTTTTATTTATATACATATAGATAACATAGGTATTTTGCCTATGTATTTAGATAACTTTATTTTATTTGTGTGTTTCTTCTAGGTTTAATTATAGTTTTAATGTACACATATGTTATAAATAATGTATATAAATTTATAAAAATATGAATTTGTAAAATAATGGGTAATGAATAAATTGAATATTTAATCGGTATTATGTACAATAGGGACCCAAAACCTAACTTTTACAGATAAACTCCAAAAATTCCGAAACCAATTTTATTAAATACTTCTTGAAAAGCTATATACAATTAAAGGTGATTTTGGGTAATTTTGAGTTTTTATTTGCAAGATATGGGTCTGTGAAGTTGAGATTTTGGCTTTTTATTCTGGGTATAAAATGTACACTGTGTATCATTTTTGTACAAACTCAATTTTGTATTTTTATTTACATTATTATCTACAACTTTCATGTATAAAATTTCCTTATTTTATGAATGAATAATTAAATACAAAATAGGTGTCAAAAATGCATAAATAAATGAATTAATAAATGAGGTATTTATTGTATAATTGGCCCTTATCTCCCCCTACTTATTCCTTGTCGACCAATTCCATGCTGGCCTTGGTCTCGGGGTTCGGATCATAAAATATTTGCAACATTTTATTCCTTTTTCTTTTCTTCTCTTTATTCTATAATTTTGGCATTAAATACAATGAATAATGAATGCTATTATGTACAAATTGATGCTATTTACATGCATTTGCTGGGGTTTTTAAGGCCAAAATGATAGAATAAAGGTGATGAAATGGAGATTCATCAGTCCCCCAACCATCGCAGCTACAATAGCAGTTGGGATCGCGGTCATCTAGGCTTATACCCGGGGCCCCAAGGGTGCATGCCCAGTCCCTTGGAGCGCCTGCTCCATCTACCCAAACATTGCACCATTGCACATCCCTTTTTATATAACCACAAGCATCAACTATCTTTTTTATGTAACCTTCACTTTTGCACCTAAAGCATTTGTGAAATCCCTTATAAAAATATACACATTCCAAAAAAAGATAAAGTAGAGGTATATGAAAGACTATATTATTTGTCTATTAGCACTAAAAAGAAGACATCACCACGCAAGGTTCACTCTTTTACCCAGGTGGACAACAAGAGACCAATTGCTCGAATAACTAGGGCATATGGGAGAATGGCCTAAAGAGAAATTTGTGATACAACTTAAATACGCCAACAGGGAGAACCATTCTAACCCTTCCCGTAAATAAAATCTTAGTCTACTTTGCATATCTCTTTGGCTTCTTGGCTAAAGCCCCTTTATTGTCTCTATTAACATTATCTACAATTGACCCACAACAGGAAGGAGAGACTATGAATAAAAGCACACATGCTATGGAGAGATTAGAATTTCTTAGGGAAGATGTCCTCAAATACTCGATCACGTCCTATGTGTTTTCGGCTTATCCAGAACTGAAGCATGGTCAGTTTGTCACACTTGAGATCCATTATTGTCTGTAATAGTCCTTTCTCATGAGCATCCAAGCAGCAATTCTTACACACATATATTACGACAGATTTAGTACAAAAAGGTGAGAAAATCATATCTCAGTATGCTACAGAGCTCGAGAAGCTCAAGGAATGACTTATCACATCTGTTGTTGTAGAGAAACAATTGGATTTGAAGATCCCTAAGAGGAGGACGAAACAATATCAGCATTTTTCCACAAAAAAAGTTCCATCTCCAGTACCCCAAACCTTGCCAGATTTTGCACATGAACCCCTTTTTATCCAACCCAATTATACATTTATTGGACGAGTTTAAGAATGGAGCAGGTTAATCCAATACTCCCAATAATTAGATAATAATTGGGCATAGTCTCATGGTTCCTATCAAGAAACGAAAACTCAATCAATTAATGCTAGAATTCCATGCGTGCGACATTATCAACAAGACCACAAACACTGTTTTCATAATATTTAAGGTTTAATAAGAGTGACACTCCATCGTATACAACTTTACAGACAGGCACTCCTAATATGGAGATGCATTACTTTGTAATACTTAAATCTCACAATCGGTTATTCTGAAAAGCCAATCTGATTTGTTTGTCTTTCTTACAAAATATACCTCTCATCTCACGATGGAAAGGTTACTAAGAGTTCCATGCAGTACAAATCGGCATGCCCCAAAGATGCAGGTTGCATAGTATTGCTTGTGCGTCAAACAGGGAAAGAGGTTGATCGGAAAATGAAACCATGATCCACCAACAGCAGGGAAGGGTATAGCACCGTTTAAACTCGATTTATATATAAAGATATCAGAGGTCCTAAGAGTATTCAAAACCTAAAGATGGAAATCACGTGGAACCACAGCAAGGAGGAAGGGAACCTCGTACCTTAGATTTTTTTCCCGTCACCTCATAATCTCCTCCCACGAAGAACGTCGCGATTGGCGCTCCGATCGTGAATGAAGACGTCCCCGAGAGTGACCTCGCTCTCATCTACGCGTAGACGGTCTTGGATCGTCGATCCGAAGCATTCCGGCGAGCTACGATGGAGCTCCGGCGAGGTGGAGGGAGGAGGAAGGAAGGAGGGAAGGCTGCTGGTTGAAGGGGAAGGGTTTTGGATGTTTTTGAGGGAGATGGGGGTGGTTTTATTGGGTTGAACCTGAGTTCGGATCCGGATTCGGATCCGAAATTGAACTGGAGCCGGTCTCGCTAAAACGGCCGTAACTTGATCTCCCGAACTCGGATTTTTACGTTCTTGGACTCGTTGGAAAGATCTCGACGAGCACTACGCAATAGACATCTTACTCGATTTTTTTGTCACTAGAAAAGTACATATTTTACAATTAAACCCATACTCAGTCAAGATTTGCATTTTTGTCCATGTTCGTTATTCGGTGTTTCACAGTAAGCCACAATATATCCTCGCTGCATCAACACAGTGCCCAAACCCTTCCTTGGAAGCATCGATGTAAACCATGAAGTCCAAAGTACCATAAGGAAGGGTAAGGATCGGCACGGAAGTCAACCGCTCCTTGAGTGTATGGAAGCTCAGCTCACATTTATCACTCCAGATAAAAGGTACATCCTTCTGTGTCAACCGGGTGAGGGGTAGGGCCAACTGAGAGAACCCTCTGACAAATCTCATGTAGTACCCAACGAGGCCAATGAAGTTGCGTATCTATGTAACCATCTTGGGATGCACCCAAAACACCAGTGCCTCAATCTTAGCGGGGTCAACTGGCACCCCCGTCCTTGAAACCACATGGCCTCAAAAAGTCAAAACTCACACTTATTGTATTTGGCATAAATTGGTGGTCTCGGAGTGCCTCTAGCACATTGCGAAGATGGGACTCATGCTCGTATTTATCATGAGAGTAGACTAGAACATCATCGATGAATACAATTACGAACTTGTCGAAGTATGGACGAAAGACTCGGTTCATCAAATCCATGAATGCGGCAGGCACATTCGTAAGTCCAAAAGGCATCACTAGGAACTCGTAGTGACCATATCTAGTACAAAATGCGGACTTCATCATGTCTGCATCCTTGATCCTCAACCGGTGGTATCGTGGTCATAGTTCAGTCTTGGAGAAGAACACTACTCCCTCTAACTGGTCGAAGAGATCATCAATCCGTAGAAGTGGGCAATGGTTCTTGAACGTTCTCTTGTTCAATTTCTGAAGTCTATGCATAGTCTCAAGGATCCATCCTTCTTCTTCACGAAGAGGACCAGTGCTTCCCATGGTGATGGGGTAGATGAATCCCTTCTCCAACAGCTCCTATAACTGCACTTTGGGCTCCTTGAGCTCAGCAAATGCTAACCTGTATTGAGGGATAGAGATCGGATGCATGTCTAGAAATAGCATGATCTCAAACTCTATCTCTGTCACTGGTGGTAGTCCAGGTAAGTCATCTGGAAAAACGTCAGGAAACTCACGTACCACTCTAACATCCTCGATCATCTGATCATGTGTTGTTGAGTCTACCACTGGGCAAGGGAGCCTACACAACCCTGGCTGAGAAATTAGTGTGCCCTCAAGGCGGAGATGCACTCGATCCCACCCTTGGAATTACGTCCGTCAAACTGAAATGGCGAGTCTCCGGGTAAATGGAAGACCATCATCTTACCAAAATAGTCCAAGCATGCATGGTGTCTCTCCAACCAGTCCATGCCTAAGATGATGTTGAAGACCTCTAATTGGATCAACAGTAAGAAGGTAGACATCTCATGCCCAACTATATGTACGGCTACATCCTCCACTGTCTAGAGGATGATAAATAATTGTCCCCTTGGGCCCTTGATGTAGTATGGGGAAGCGACCTCCATTAGAGACTTGCCTAAGTGGGGACCATACGATGTGCAAAGAAGGAATGTATAGCCCCTGAAAAACAGTGCATGTAAGGAAATCCCATGGACTGAAATCATACCTTTGACGACCGATCCAGAAGCATGAGCTTGCTCATTGTCACTGTATTCAGTTGTCCTCGTGATGGTGCACTAGAAGATCTTGCAGCACCGATTGTTTGTTGTGGGGTTTATTGAAAGTCACAGCCTCCTCGTCGAAATCTTGATCCCTGGAACTATCTGGAAGACCCAGTTGATCTTCCACTCTATTATTGTTGTGCACCCGAGCTGCTAGAACGCAAAGTATATTGAGCCTTGAAGTGGATCGATTGTTTGCAATAGCAACATGTATGGTTGCATGCATGTGAGAAGCTCCCTCTAGAAGCAAGACTACCACTCCCAGTCCTACAACTCTATGTATGCGTATTGGGGCAGGAAGAGACTGAACCACAGCAAGCCAGGGATTGCCCCAAGGTAGGAGATAGTGTGAACCTGCTAGTGAATGGGGTCGTCTCTGTAGGGTGGTGGCGACAGTATCTACGGAATCGAGAGAAGTCCCGATGTGCAACTCTACTAGGCTGGGATGAAGGTAATTTGACTGACCTCCTTGTAACTGACACTATGTAGTCTCCCACTTCATTGCCTTCATAGTAACCTCCTTGATGGAGGTTAGGTCCAAAGTAAAGAGCATGTCCTGGACCTCCTCGCGCATCCCCTGAATGAACATATGCAAGTTCTCTTATGTGTAAGTTGTTGTAGCAGGAGAACGGTGAGACAACTTTGTGTATCGGTTCAGGTACTCTTGAGCCATCATTGATCCATGTGTCAGCTCGTCAAACTCTCTTCTCTGATCATCTACCTATAGGTTAAGGTAGAACTTTGCATAGAATTTGTACAAAAAAAGACCTCCCAAGTGATGGGCTCGGTCAGGTGCTCCTTGGTGGCATTCCACTATTGCTTTGGGTACCCAGCAAGAGAGTACTCTGCAAAAGATACCCAAGTGTCCTCGGGTGCACGTATCATCCTCAGAACTTTGGCCACATGTGCCATCCACAGCTTTGCAACATCAGGGGTGGTGGTACCGATGAACTATGGTACCATCGCCCGATGGTATGCCGCATATGTGCTTTGATGTCTTTGTAAGGCATCATTATCCTCCATCTTCTCAAGTTCCAAAGAGAATGGCAAGTCAACACTCTCCTCCCCATCGTGAGAGGGACGGTAGGAGGAGGAATCATGTTGCTAGAGTTGTTTCTCAATCGCCTCTTTGTGTTGCTAGATGCCCTGTACCGTCTGTGCAAGGAAGGCCAGCTACTGCGCAACATCTGGATCTACACGAGGCAGCATGGTTCCGCAAAAAGAACTACCACATTAATACTTTCTTTACTTAAGAGAGACATATGGACATGGATATAAAATATGCAGTTCTCTGTTTGATTCATGTTGGATCAGAAGATACTCAACACTATCATATTTTGAACACCAATGAGGAATGATATGAGTGAAATGGAATGGAGTACCACTACTCTCATACCAAACTGTGGTGTTCGTCCCCCTAGGATCCGGATACTCGACAACCGAATTCCATGCACATACATTCCACACTTGAAATAAACAATAATATAAAGTAGGAGAAACTAGCATGAAAGACTGGAATAAAATTTTGTTTCTCTCTATTCACTTCATAACATGTCCATCATTGCATTTCATTACAATCCATGTCCAGAAAATATACATGTATACAACAAAAAGTTTGCCCATACATACGGTATACATCTCATGTCTCTCAAAAATATACAAGTAGAAGTAAAGAAGTTAGAGCTACAAGGAACTGTACCATCAAAAAGGAAGATGTGTAGCTGCACAAAAATAAGTGGCACCAAGTAAACAAGTGTTGCTCACTGCTGAGAACCTGCAGATCCACACATAGGAACGTTATGAGCAAAATTCCTCAAAACGATATAAAAAATACAACATGCAAGATATAATTAAAAGTATGCAAAAGAAAATAGCTAGGTAAACCGTCCTCACAAAGATATAAATTTTAGTCATTATTATTGACATGGATCACCCAAGCTTTGTGGATAGTCTATGGTCTTGATCCGGATGAGACCTCACACTATGACTCTAAGACAAAAATAAGGCCTTAAGGTTGGGGTGCCTCCGTAGACATGCAGTGGGGTACAGTGCATCCTAATTGAGTTCCCAACACGTCCATTTGTCTTTACTTATAAGATTGTAACTCTGATTCCCAAAGCGATTTCCAATCCACAAATCATCGTGAACAATCCAAGTCCACTACCTACATGTAAGAGTCCACTATGGCATAGGGCACGAGTGAGGGTACAGATTTCTAAGATTCATTTGTACTACAGTCAAGATCACCACGATCACCCCATCCTCCTTATGTACAGGAGACTCATATCGCATTTCCAACTTCATTGAAATACATTTCCTGGAACTCCCCTCTTAGCGCTCCCACTCGAAATACTAATCAATGTGTACTGCACCAGCCAGTACACCAGTGTGAACTCTAAGTGAACGAGCGAAACTCTAGACCACAAACCATGACTAATTGGCACAGACTCAAAGCACCGGGCTAAAGGCACACAAGTGTTGAGGCTGAACACCACGTGGTGACTCCTTGATATGCCAAGCAACATGTCCTCTAACCGCCACAGCTACATAGTAGTAGTTGGGATCACAACCATCTAGGCTTCTACTCGGGGCTCCAAGGGTGCATGCCCCATCCCTTACGATACATAACTCCATCTACCCATTCATCATGAGATAAATCTTAAGTATTTAAATCTTTTAAAAATCATTCGAATTTCAAGAACACGTGTAAGACGGATCAAATCGATAATCGGTCAATGCTTCTATAGATAGTATTCCAGATTGTTAACTCAAACTCAAATCATAATTTGTTAGAAACATTCAACTAATAGACAACACCGCTCATAACTCAAATATCTCAAGGACTAGAGTAAAAGGAACAGGGAAGACCATCTTGTATGGATTGCACGATCACGGTAGCTAATACCGTATCAAGAGTAACACAATAATTATGACTAGGGAGTACGCTAAATTTTCTTAGGTAATTTTGATTATTCGAAGTCAACAAAATAATGCCTAACATATCCAACCTTATAACTGAGATTGCATCTCTAAGAAGTGCATTTTATGAGAAATGAATACACGAGGTAGTACTGACGATATGTGCATGGATCTCAGAAGGATTTTTGTGTCGGCTCCCAGATGGTTTGTCACTCAAGTAATCATCTCTCTTCACTAAATAGATATGGTCACCACTTGGATATATTTGATGTTTACATCATAAGCCAACTCATGGAAAGTTAGGAATGATACTATCAGATATGAATGACATTACTATATATTAGTACTCTTTCAACTACTTGGAAGCTGCTCCTTCATAAAATTCATGCTTCCAACTCCCCCCTTCGCCAACGTCCACCTAACAAGAAACCGAACTGGCATTGTCGCTCTCAACCTCCATATACGTTTAACCCAACATATGAACACAACATGTAACTCATGGATAGACAAGCTCTATTAACAATTACACAACCTTGTTCATTAAATACAGTGCTTACATGGGCCCTTGCCAATAACTCGAGCACTGAGAACAAGCCTCACAGATCTGAAGCCATATCAAAAATTTTTAAAAACATATATGCCAAGATACATCAATATGCATATTGCTCATGGTTCATATACATTGATGGGACTATGTGCTTCCTTCCATACCAATGTAGGAAAAGTAATTTCCAACCATGTATTATTAGCATATGGATTTAGTACAACAACTTTCAAGGAAAAGATTCACAAGGAAAACTTGTGACTTTTGTCCAACTTCTAGTAACCTGTAGCTATTGTCCAGCATACACGTTGATGGGAGCAAGATATAATATAAAATGGATCTTAATTTCTAAGTGTGCTAATAGGAAAATCAAAAGGCATAATTTCATTGCACTTGCACTTGATAATATCCACCATCCCACTTTTTTTTGGAAGAGAAGTACAGTTCCTGTGTTACGTAAATATGGTATAGCCAAGGATAGATGAAACAAAAGAACTCATTCAGCCAAAAAGGTAGATGAGCATATGTGCAGCAACAGCCATTATCTAGAAGAAAAAGCAAATGGGGGAAGTAATAGAAAATAAATCAAATCTTCTCAGTGCTAATGGACTTGGACAGGGATTCCTTGGGTAGTGAACAATCAAAACTTTGCTCTCAATATTATATGCATTCATGATCCCATGAAATGTTCACTCCATGTGGAAGTACTCGGTTTGAACGGGGATAACGGACTTGGAGAGAAGCTATTGTTATGGATATCGATTCCAACAAGTATCAACTCATCATGCTAATACCCAAAAAGAAAGGAGTAAGAAAATCATACCACAAAAATCGCTAAGGTTCTAGACAATCCAACATATAGGTTCAAAATAGCATGGAATTATAGCAAGAGGGAGTACCGTACCTTAAAAACTTGATTCCTCAGAATCTTCACCCGTGAAGAACGGTGCACTCGATGCTCCGTTCATGATGCGAATGCGCATGAGGATGACCTCATCCTTCTCCACGCAGGGATGGCCTCGGATCGCTAATGCCATGTGCTCTGGCGAGCTCTGACGGTGCTCCGGCGAGGGGAGTGGAGGAGGAAGGAGCTGATATGAGGTTTTGGGAATTTTGGAAGAGAGGGGGCTGAGGTTTTTGGATTATGACTAGGATTCAGATCCGAGTCCGGATCCGAATATGAACTAGACCCCTTCTCGCTAAAATAGCTTTAACCTGGGCTCCCAAACTTGGATTTTTGTGTTCTTGGACTCGTTGGAAACGTCTCGACAAACTCTACCCTATGATTGTTAATAATGCAGAACTAATGAAGATTTCTATTGAGTTGTTTAATTCAAGGAGGATAGTAATTGATAGATAATATGATTAATTAAAGATTCATCATCCCCCTATACTTAAACTATGCTTGTCCTCAGCATCTAAAAATTTAAGGAGTCAGATTAATTTCTGAAAATGCATGTAAATTTTCAAGTCTCAATTTATCAGGGATCCTTAATTTGAGTGATCCTAAAATTTGGACTCGACCATGCTCTAGTCAAAAGGAATTCAGCTTCTCTAATTTTCAGACTCTCTGTTTGTACATATAATATAAGGATATGACTTTTAGTGTAATACAATCAGGAGAGTCAAGTCAAGATGTCACCTAAGGTCCCAGTACAGGAGACTCTCCTCTAGACCTAATCCTCAAGACTAGGGAATAAGTCTTTTCTTGCATTCAAGCTACTGTCTCATTAGTTTGTCAAACTTGAAAGTGAAGATGGCAGGCCACATAATGAAGTGCATAGGATTGTGTATTTTCTTCTCTCCCTCGCCTTGGAACAAGGGTCCTCTCGAGTGCATTATTACTCAACACATTTATTTTTGGTTTGTTGATCAATGTGTCTGTCAAGAGTTTCTGAGTCGTCTATACTTGATTTCCTGGGAGTGCATCGGGTGTGTCTTCTTTAAGTATCTAATATACTACATCTAGATTTGTATCGCTTACAATACAGAGCCCTTTTTGAGGTACTAGCCCAACTCATTGGTCTTATTTATCTTTGGTCCAAGTGGACGCTTTAAAATGGTTGGGAGCGCTCACCTTTGATTGAAGCTCTGATATTTGACTCTGTATTGAGAGAGTTTTTCTTTCAATATTTCTTAATTTTATTTTCTTTTTGACTAGCTCCACTGCTTTTACCAATAGTTGGCGCACACTGATCAACAATTATTTAGTTTCATCATACCCTGTCACATAGGTCAATACAAACGATAGCATGAGAACTTGTTCGCATACTGGCTAGGGTTTGTTGACACTCAAGTTTCTTGAAGCATTCGTTGACTTTATCCCATCCTTGAGTATCATTAGATCAGGCCTAGACTCAAATCTCCAATCCTAGTCCCTCAAGTGATATCTCAAGCTCATCTCTCCATTCGTGCAGTTGTGAAAGTGATGTGCTTATCATATTCTTTAGAATGTAGAGATGAAGAGTGTAATATAGCTCTCAAATCTTTCAAAGTAGGGAAGTGTGGATTATTAAGTCTCAAACCCTAATGACCAAGGATGGTTAACTAATGACTTCTCGGTTAACTAGGATTTAGTTGATTAATTAATATGTCATTGTCACCTAAGCTTACTGAGTCGAAATCGAGAAAATTATTCAACCACAAGTGAATCAAGCAAGTAAAACAGCGGCTAAGCTACTTTTATTAACAAGGTATAGCGACAAAGGTCAAACACAAGGAGCACAATTAAACCTAGGTAGTCAAATTACAAAGATTTAAAGGATTTTTATTTTCTTGTTAATGGTTTTAATTTTGCAATTTTTAATTTTTGAAAATGATGAAAACAAAGGCAAAGAACAAAAGGCAAATTCACACTCTTTGTTTTTTAAGATAGGGAAAAATAACCATGAAAATTAAGTAAAAATATATATGTGTTTTTAATATTTTTTAATATTTTTCTAAGTTTTGGAGAACTTTTGGATGTTTATGTGATTTTAAAAATCAAAAACTGAGAAAAGAACTAAACAGTGCACAATCAAGAGAGTTTTGCAAATTAAAAATACCAAAAATGTTCAAAACTCTAGAAACCCAATTTTATTAGAAACTATAAGAAACATCTATAAACTAAGACTGAAATCACAATTTTTGGATTTTTTTCTATAATTTTATATAATTATTATGGTGTTTTTAGGGTTTTGCACATTTTTAAGTTTTTACAAACGCAAATGCAATGAAAATTGGACAATCAAACAAAGTAAAACAAGACTATGCTAATTGTTTTAGAATTTTTAAAGCCTTTTTTCGATTGTTTATGAATTTTCTAAGATAAATCAAGGCTTTTCTATTTTTTGAATTTTTAATAATAGTAAATACAATTAATTTGCAACCAAAAATTCATGCATGATTAAACATCAAAGTAGGAGCTTAACTTAAAATTTTGAGAATTTTTGGAGACAAGTTAATATTTATTACAACTAATAAAAGGCACAAAAATCAAGCAATAAACGCATGACCTATCTGCAATTATTTTCACTTCTAAGGCCAAATAATACCATGCAAGGAAATGCAGAGGGCAAGATGCAAAAATCCAAGCTAAAACGTGTGCAACACGTGACACAATCTCATGGGGGCATGCTTGCAATTTCTGAAAACTTTTTCTACTTCATTAACACATAAAAGCACAGGGAGAAATTTGTAAAATGCCCAAGAAAGCACATGTACAGACACGTGAGCGCGGTTCAAACAGACTTAAATGCAAATAATCCAAATGTAAAGTCATGAATGTAAATGTTCTTATCTACTTTATACATTTATTGGACTAAAGCAAAATAATAAAAAGGCAGGTGAAAGTATGCAATATACCCTTGCAGGAGACAGGCAACATGTGGCTCTCACGAAATACGATGTTGATGAGTGTAGCGTGGACGTATGGTCCTGATCAACCATTGGTGTGGATCTGACGATGCTAAAAAGCATCTGATGTGTAGCTCAGATGTTTGCCAGATCTGATCGAAGGGTCAACTTTTGGGCGTGAAAAGATGGATACGATCAAATCTAGGGAAATGCCTCACCGACAGCACAGCTTGTAGGAAGAACTAGAAGAAGGTGGCACAATATGAGCTTCTATCGAATATATCTGACACTCCAAGACACTGATCGACTGGCTACAAGATCCAGCACGTCACTGGAAGTGTTCCACGTCGAGTAGGATCCTCATATGACGGGGTTGAACGAGTAGATGTGGATCTGTAAGGTTGTTCACTTGGAGCTACTCCGCCACTAGAGTTGGGGCTCAAATCGAACTCCACGCACATGCCTGAACTTACAAAGGCACTCTATGCTCGAAGGGGAGACTTCGACGAAGGTTATTTAGAACAAAAAGTGAAAGAAGCAGTTAAGTGGTGATAATCGATCTTCGGCGTAGGTGATGGGAGGAGATCAAACCTAATCTTGCTCCGATGAGAGGGATGTAGGGGTTCAAGATGCGTAAGAGGGTGGACGATGAGTGGGTGTGCCGATCTGCACGGTTGGATATGAAAGATGGGGGGCTCCGACCCGGTGGTCAGAGAAACTGAAGTGACGATGGCGAAAATGGAAAATCAAAGTTGAATAGTGAAATAAAAGGGGATGTGGGATACTTGATGCTCTAGAAATGGTCATCGAATCCAGACGAAAGTGAAGCTGAGGTGATTGCATCGATTACACTATGGCAGATGGAAGAGGCTGATCGCACCGGCGATGTCTGGCAACGAGCGAGTTATGCTCAACAAGGCCTAATCCGAGCTCCAAATGGATTCTAGAGGATCATGTCACTGTCCTGGAGATTCAAGTGAAGGAGAGGAGGCGAGGAATGAGCTACCTAATGGAGAAGGTGGATGAAGATGATTTATAGGTGTCCTAGGATTCTGGAAGGATCGAGCAAAGCTGCAGCCCTAGGGGGATCCGGACCAGCCTAGGGATCTGTGAGGATCATATATCTGCAGGGAAGACAAGGTTTAAAATTGTAATTGATTTTAAAAGAAAAAATGAATAAAATGGAAAATGTTTATTATTTCACAAGTTGTTTTTCTATGATTTTTAATAATTTTAATAATATATACACAATATATACAATATATGGTATTGTGTACAGGTACAATATACCTATATTATATATATATATATGTATGTATGTATTTTTATTTTATTATTTATTACAAAAATACATTGTATTTTATATTTTATTTATTTACAAAATAATGTAAATAGTAGCAAAATATTTTTATTGGATTTTTATAAATTAATTACAAGTGTTAATAAATTAAGTTTATGTGCAATATACACAATATTGGTGATGTTATACAATGAAGAATTGATTTTAATTTTTTTACTTGTATTTTATGGATTTTATTTTTATTTTATTTAGATATTAGGATTATATGCAAGTATTTTTAAAATTACTATATGCACGATATATTTACATAAGAAATAAATAAATATATACATATATGCAAGTATATGTGTTTTACAATTGCACATAATTACTTTTTGCAATTATTTTTTTTATTGAAGAAATTAAATTATTTTGAGATTATTTTATTTAGAATTAAAAATAGGTGCAAAGTATATGCAGGATGAGTAGAGATGAATATATACAGTGAATAATGATGTTATCTCTCCCTACTTTATTCCTTGTAGATCAGGCCAATATTTGACCATCTCTCGAGGTTTGGGTCAGTCTGCATTTATTGCATAAATACATCTTTATTTTGTTATTTTGATTTTTCTTTTCTTCTTTATTCTTTTATTTTGGTCAAAAAGAATATTAATTACACGATATTAACAAATGTATGCACAATTCTAATTTATTGTATTTGGTATATATTTACAGGTATTTGCATAGGGAATTTGGCTAAAATAAATGAATAAAAGATGTGAATCATGAATTCATCATTCCCCTATACTTTACCTTTCCCGGTCCCCTAGCAAACACTTATTTGAAAAAGAAGTGAAAAAGAAATAAAAAAAGAAAAAGCAAAGAACTTAGAACAATATCGAATATTAAACTTATCTTCATAAAATTGTAGTATGGAGCTCGATCAGACGTTTGGATTATTAGTTTGGCAGAACCTTATTGGGAAATGGACTTAAAACCTAACCGACTCCAAGTTCCACAAGACTCATTTTTAGGCCGCCTCAACAGTCAGGTCAGAATAAGTCTACATACGCAAACTCTTATGACTATGATTTTTTACGTGTACTGTGTAAGTGATATATAGCTCCCTACTTCAGAAATGGCAAAGAAACAGCCTCCCTCAACATGGTAACTCTATTCCCTCAATCTAGCAACTCTTTCTTCGAGGAGCGGGGTATTCCCTTCTAAGTTCAAGTGCAACCAGCTCAAGAAGAGGGGAAAGAAGAGAATGGATTGTGGCCAGTGTAGCCACGTATACCTTGGAGCTTGACCAGTGTAGCCAAGTCTCCAGTTGCAAGCTTCCATGAAATGAGACATAAGCTTTAGTTATTTAACTATATACACCTCGACAAGCATTTTATTTCAATCAGGCATGTCCCCTTTTTTGGAGTTTTTGCATTTTTTAATGATACACACACACACAACATATCTACAAGGTGCAACATGTACATAAGGAGTTTTTCCTCTTGAGTCGGTAGACTATCCCTCTTTTAAAGCATTATTGCAACCCCACAACTTCATATCGCTTGACCTCAATGCTACCAGACCGGGTTGAGATGCACTTCCCTCCCTAGAGGAAGACAGATGCTCCCACTAGTTGTTACACACCCGTGTGTTATCCCAAGCCAAAGGATTCTACCCCCTCACCACCTCATCATGAAGAGCTACGTGTAGAGTGCTTGTCCAAGTTAAGGCCACTGTCTAGAAGAATCATGTGATTATTGTGAAATATTCTATTTAGACCAATTAAGATGACATGTAAACAGTCTTGTGGTCTCAAAGAATTAATTCACTGGGACCTGAAAAGTCTCAACTCCAATTCCTATAAGGTTCCTCTAAAATTAAGTGGATTAAGGTCTTAACCAAGCTCCATTATTCAATTTTATTCCAGATTAGTTTAAATGTCAATTTCATTCTGAAAAATGCATATGCACACGCAACAAAAGGTATTTCCAAAATAAAAGAAAATAAGAGACAAAACCTTTTTGAAGAGTTTTTCATAGAATTATTGCAAATTTTTATGGATTTTATCTTTTCAATTTTTATGGATTTTTTAATTAGAAAGAAAAGAAAGAAAGTTTCTACAAATATTTACAAAAGTATGTGCATATTTACAAGGGTTTTATTTACAATGTTTATATACATTTTTTACAAGTGGATTTTATCTACAAGAATTTTATAAAGGGATTTTGTACATTAGAGTTTATATACAAAATTTACATATAAGTATAGGTTTTATTTACAAAGAATTTGCAACACATATATACAACTACTTGATATACCTATAATTTATGACCCATGTGACAAAATATTTTACAAACACTTTTACAAACCATTTTACAAAATTTATCAAAACAATTTCAAAACCTCTTTCAAAACTAGTTTTACAAACATTTTTTGCAAATCACTTTACAAAAAGTTTTTCAAAAAGGTTTTTGCAAACGTTTTAATTTCACACATTTTACAAACATTTATACCTTATACAAAATTTTGATACATAATTTTGATACACAAAATAATTTACAAAACTTTTATAAACAAAAAAATTATAAACATTTTACAAAAATGTGTAGAAAATAATTTTTGTAAAGATTTCTACAAATAATTTTTAAAAATGGTTTTGCATAACTTTTTACAAAAAATTAGACACATTTTTGCGAACATTTTTTAAAATACTTTTATACTGATTTTTTAAGTAATAGCCATACTATTAACCCCAGAGTACGAGTTATGGATAGAGTATATATGCAATATATACGACACTCCCATATACTTAGCTCGAACGATGTCCTCAGAGTGATCAGAGAGTGACAAAGGAAGACATAACTCGTGCTAAGTATACAAAAGTGAAAAGAATCCTATACTTTGACTCAAAGAATGAAGGAGTTGAATACAATAGAAGTCAGTGATTCCCCCTATACTTAGGATGAAATAAATCTTAAGTACAGAAGATTGTACAAAAGGGGAAAATCGAGGAAGAGAATGTACCTGAAATCAACGACTCGACTTGTCCCCTTATAATTAAGGTAAAATATCCCTAAGTATAGAGAAGAATATCAACAGTTGAAGGACAAGTAAGTGATCAATCAAAGGAAGGGAAAATAGATATTACCTCCCTTATACTTAGGGTTCGGATGTCCCTGAGTATAGGAAACAAAATAGAGGTAATAGGATGAATAGATATATTAACAACACAAGTTCAACACCCCCCTATACTTAGGATAAAGTGCATCCTAAGTATAGCAACAATCTTAGGATAAGGCGTGGAGTGTTAAACAAAATGAATGAATGAATGAATGAATACAGACAACATGGATATACACAGAGGTGGAAAGAAGTATAACTCGGGTATGAGATGCATAAATCGCTTCATCTCATACAAAATGAATTGGGGCAACATCAATAGTCAATGGTTCATGATCAAGAAAAGGCTTCAGGCGCTGACCGTTAACCCGAAAGGTGAACTTCGAAGACAACTCGGATATATCAATGCTACCATTGTAATGCACCTTTCTGACCAAATATGGACCCTTCCACTTGCTTTGTAATTTCCCTGGAAATAATCTCAGTCTAGCATCAAATAGCCATACTCTCGGATCAGGCTCAAACTGTTTATGGCTCATGAGTGAATCATGCCATATCTTCACTCGATCATTATACTGTAGGCTACTTAAAAAGGCTATATTTCTAAGCTTCTCTAGGGCTGCCAACTCTGCTTTCTCTGATCTCATATACTCTTTGGATCTAATAATATCTCTATGACTGCCCATAGTGACTTGTGCTTAATCTCAATAGGTAAGTGGCATAGCTTGCCATAAATGAGTCGAAATGGAGATGTGCCCAAAGGTGTCTTGAAGGATGTCATATCGGCATACAAGATCGAGTCCAAAAGCTATGACCAATCCTTTCAATCTGGGCGGACAACCTTCTGCAATATCATTTTGATCTCCCAATTCAAAACCTCAGTAAGACCATTCGTCTGTAGATGATATGGAGTGGCAACTCTATGGTCTACGTTGAAACTTGTTAGCAAAGGCCATTACCTTGTCGTTGATGAAATGAGTTCCCCCGTCAGAAATTAAAACTTTAGGAACTCTGAACCGTGATATAATATTCTTCCTCAAAAATCTGCAGTGGCTCAGGTGAGGATAGACTCAACCCAACGACTCAAATAATCCACAGCCAACAAAATGTAATCGAATCTCTGACTCTTAGGGAATGGGCCCATAAAATCGATGTCCCATGCGTCAAAAACCTCACAGAAGTGAATGTATTGCATCGGCATCATGTCTCTATGACCACACATGCCCATCCTTTGATAGTCAGTACACCGCTTTACGAATTCATCTGAATCCTTGAAGAGTGTTGGCCACCAAAGGTCGGATTGGAGAACTTTTGTGTTGCCTGTCTCCTGAAGTGATGTCCTCCTGCCTAAGGCTTGTGGCAGTAGGTGAGGACGATGCGATGCTGCTCCTGAGGAATACACTGATGCTAGACGTTGTCCCCCCCTTCTTAGTAAAGGGTGGGATCTTTCCAATGCTACGACTTGGCCTTCGCTAGGAAAGTCTCAAGTCGCTGCCTGGTGCAACCTTGTGGAGCTTTCTTGGAAACAAGATAGTTCACATTGTCAGCATACCATGGGAGAGAGGTGATATCAAGAATCGCTTCATCTGAAAATGTCTCAGTGACAGGTATGGTAGTCTCAGAATCCTCAAGATGCTCTAGTCGGGAGAGGTGATCGGCTACCACATCTTGACTCCAGATTTATCCTTAATCTCAATATCAAATTCCTAGAGTAAAGGTTCCATCTACTCAAGCATGCCTTGGCATCCTTCTTAGCCATTAAGTACCGGATGGCGGTGTGATCAGTGTAAATAGTCACTCTAGATCTCAAAATATAAGATTGAAACTTATCCAAAGCAAATACAACTTCTAACATCTCCTCCTCTATAACAGTATAATTCTGTTGGGTGGCATCCAAAGTAAGGCTAGCATAGTGTATGGCAAAAGGCAATCCATCCCTCCAATGTCCTATCATAGCCCCTATGGCAAAATCAGAAGCGTCCGTCATGATCTCGAATGGGAGAGACCAATCTGGTGGCTGAAGGACGGGAGCCTGCACAACCAAATCCTTGAGAGTCTCAAATGATGAAAGACACTTATCATCTACAAGGAACTTAGTGTCTTTTGTGAGAAGATCAGTAAGCGGTCGGGCAACATGACTAAAGTTCTGAATGAACCGTCGGTAGAAACCAACATGCCCCAGAAAAGACCACAACTGCCTCAAATTGGATGGTGGAGTGAGTTTCTTGATGATATACACCTTGGCTGGATCGACCTCCATGCCTCTGTTGGAGATGATATGACCAAGGACTGTCTCTTAAGTCATTATATAATGATTCTTCTCCCAAGATAGAACAAGGTTGACCTCAATGCATCGTTGAAGCACACGGTCTAGACAAGCAATACAAGTATCAAACCCATCGTCGTAGATTGAAAAATCATCCATAAAGACCTCTAAACGTTCACCCACCATGACCTAAAAGATGGAAAGCATGCACCTTTGGAATGTAGCTGGGACATTACATAATCCAAAGGGCATCTGTCTAAAAGCATACGTCCCAAACAGACATGTGAATGTCATCTTGTCATGATCTTCGGGCGCAATGGCCACATGATTATACCTCAAGTACCCATCAAGAAAGCAATAATGACTCTTCCTAGCTAATCTCTCAATAATCTGATTAATGAATGGTAGCGGGAAGTGATCCTTCTTGGCATCTTGATTCAATTGTCTGTAGTCCACACAGACCCTCCAAGAAGTGGGTACGGGTAGCAATCTCCTCTCCAGAATCACTTGCAACTGTAGTGATACCTGTCTTATTGGGTACCACATGTAATGAACTAACCCTCTTGGAGTCGGAGATGGGGTAGATAAAATCGATGCTCCACCACTTAGATATGTCCTTCATGACCACCTCTTAAAGATTGGGGTTCAACCTACGCTGGAACTCACGCAAAGGCTTAGCATCATCCTCGGGATAGATCTGGTGGGAGCACAGGGCTGGACTATCCCCTGGAGATCTGCTACATACCAACTAATTGCTTGTGGTTCCTCTCAAGAACCTCCATCAATCGAGATTCTTGATCATCAGTCAAATTCGTTGAAGGACTTGAAACATATCTGGTTCACCTGTAAGAAATATGTACTTCATGCTCTACGGTAAGGTCTTCAACTCTGGGTATGTGGGAGCTAGCAAATTAGGCCTCTGAAAGTCTGAGTGAAGGATACCAGATCTGAATGGGAGAACTCTTGTTGCTCATCTGAACTTGACGAAGATGGCCCTACTAGTGTCTCTATCAATTGTAATAGCTCTATATTCGTCCTGGTTGTAGGCTCTATAGACATCAAACACGACAAATACTCATCGAAATCCTGCTAATCAAGATCTATGTCTGAGTCTGAGGGATCTAAATCTGAAAAACATGAAATGAAATCAACCTAGCTATCAAAATCTGCATCGTCGACCTCTAAAGTATCCTGCTCCACAAGTGTGCTCTTCGAACTCTCATCATCTAGAATCTGTGAATCTGTAGAATCTGAAAATGTGACAAGAGCTCATGAAATCGGGTCTGCCCAAACTACCTCATCGTCTATGATCACAAAATCACACTCACAGTGGATGTCTAGCTCTAAATCTGTCATCTGCTCTGATCTCTGCTCTGAGCTAGCTAAATATCTGGCTCGCATCTCCTCAATCGTCTCTCTTTGTATACTCTTTCCCACGATGTGAAAGTATACCTTCCCACTATCATGATGAGATACGACCTTTGTTGTCTCCAAGAAAGGTCGACCTAATATGATGGGGGTATCAGTCATACAGTCTGGGATCTCCATGTCTAACACAACAAAGTCCACGGGAAATTTCAGGCTCTGAATTGTGATGACAATGTCCTTCAGTAACCCCTTCAGCCTCTTGATAGATCTATCTGCAAACTGAAGTATTGTTTTTCTCTATCGAATAGGGCAAAACTCGAAGCAGTTAAGTAAGGTTGTAGGAAGAAGGTTGATCGAAGACCTGTTGTCTAATAGAGTACAATCAAACTGCTGCTCATGAATGTGGCATCTGATAAATGGATCCCCTGCATCTGGTCTCTTGGCTGGCAATCGGTTCTGGATGGCGAAGCATGTGGCACGAGTGAGCACATGGATATTTGCATTGTGGTTGTGCCTCTTCTTCCTACAGACCGTGATATTCTCTCTAAGGTTCTTCTGGAAGAGAGGGATGTGCTCTAATGCCTCCTGTAGAGTCAGGTAGATATGGAATTTGTCTATCATCTGCTCGTTGAACTCCAACTGCTATCTCTTTTTGGGATTTTCTGTTTTTTGTCTCTTCCCTAAGCGGAGTGCTTGAGGGAGGGGGTTGGATGCACTCTCCTCAGCAACTAGAGGGGCTAGAGTAGGAATAGGCCTTTGAACATGCAAATGGATAAAATCCATATAAGCATCGTCAATCGCATCAGATGGATCAGGAGAAGATACAAAAACCTTTCCTTTATTTATGTTTTTATTTTTCAAAATTTTTCCATTTTTTGTGTTTTTTCTAAAATCATCATCCTCAGGTACAGGAGTAAAAGTCAAAACAACTGGGGTATCTGTACATGGACTCTTGGTGGTATCAGTACCATCGACAACCTCTGAAGTAGCGGCATCAGTACAGCACTCGGGTTCGTCATATGGTATCATGGTGGCATCAACACCACTGTCTGCAGCATCTGGAGAAGGGATGACATCGACACCGTCGACTAGATCATCCTCAAAGTGGGTGGCATCATCACCACCATAATCATCAACATCAGTGGCATCGGTACTGCTCTCTAACTCATCTGGTGCTCTGGAGTATGCATCTAGGTGTCACCTAGATGAGTCGCCGCCAACTGGCTCCCTACCGCTCCTAAGTGTCACAAAATCAACATCAAATAAATAATGCATATCATCAAGTACCTCGCTAGGAGTGTCGGACTCTGTAGATTGTACCTGCTCAGATTTCCTCTTCAGTTTGTTCAGATTTGGCTCGATCTGTACAGGTATGGCAGCCTTACCCTTGATGATCTCTCTCATCTCCTACATGAGCTCATCCATCTCTCACTTGAAAGTAGTTTGCTGATCTGCTAGCATACGGGACAGATCCTCTAAAGTTGGGTCCTCATATGTGATGCATGAGAACCGGATGGGTTGCCTCTCTAAAGTGTTGAGGCTGGCCATACTGCTGTTGATAAGAGTGAGGGGAAGGCTGGTGAAACTGAGAATGAGATTGTTGCTGCCTCCACTGCTGACTGTGGCATTGGGGTCGAGGAACGGTGTGTTGGGATTACTGAGGTTGATGTTGCTGCCCTGCCTTGACTGTGCCTGAGGCTGCTGATAGGACTGAGCAACTCAGTGGACCATCTGAAACCTAGGTGATCACGACGGATGTCGGCTGATGCTAGTACTGGGAATACTAAATCCTGTTGACTTCCATCAAGGGCTCTGTCTGCTCGTGCAATGGTGGAGGGAGGGATGATAATGGTTGATCACTCTGATAGACCACCATCTGTGTGTCTAGTGCAGGTGGTGGTGGTGGTGGAAACTTGTACTAGGGGGCTGGTTGATTGTGCTCCTCGTGAATGTGGTGGACCTATCTGTACAAGGCAGATGGTTGTGAAGATCTGTTCCCCTAATCAGCATGTGACCTAGACTGTGGCGTAGAAGCTATTTGTGCCTCTTGGAGGCACATGATCTGTGTCTTAAGGTCACTCAAAGTCTGGGCCATCTCGTCAATCCTGTTGAGCTTATCTAGGCCCTGACATGTCTTCTTCTTTATAATCTCCATGCGGTATAGTTTCTGGATAATGATGCCCATGTCTACAGTTGATGACTCTGCTAATGCTGTTGTTGTAGAAGATGAAGATGGACCTGCTTCAATGCGTGCAGCTCTGTGGTGATACAATGCCTATGGGGGAGGCTTCCATTGAGTGTAGGGCGGGCCTAGGTCATCACTCTATACTTCTTAGCCATCTCCTCATAGATGTCCTTGACCTCGTCCTCGTCCTTGGAAAAATAGGACCCTCCACAAGAGGCATTGACTAGCCCATGTAGCTCAGGTGTCAGCCCACAAAAGAAACTATGGAATAAGTTGGGATTGTTGATATTGTGATGTGGACACCTATCAATGAGCTCTCTAAAATGATCCCGAGCCTCATGGAACTGTTCATTTTGGGATCATGGTGAAATTGCTTATCATGGCTCGTGTTGCATTCATTCGACAGAGTGGATAGTACTTTTGAGGTACTCAGTCCTCAACTGCTCCAGGTAGTGACAACCTCCCCAAGTTCTTCATCTATCATGATGTGGACACCTATCAATGAGCTTTCTAAAATGATCCCAAGCCTCGTGGAACTGCTCATTTGGGATCATGGTGAAATTGCTTATCATGACCCGTGTTGCATTCATTCGACTGAGTGGATAGTACTTGTTGAGGTACTCGGTCCTCAACTGCTCCTAGATAGTGACAACCTTCCCCAAGTTCTTCATCTAGTAGGTTGCTCTGTCAACCAAGAAAAATGGGAAGGCTATCAGCTTGATCGTTTCCTCATCCACTAATCTGTCATGGATTGTGTTGCAAATCATCTCGAACTCCTGGAGATGTAGATAGGGAACCTCAGTGGTGTGCCCATGGAATCTGGGCAACAATTGGATCGTCTGGGACCTGAGCTCAAAATATCTCAGAATGGTTGGCAACTGAATCCACCTGTGGATGAGAGTTGCACTAGGGTTGTGCAACACTCTCATGGTACGCGAAGGTCTCTGTTGAGCATAGGCCTCCTTCGGGCATCTCTCAAATATGGCATCTGATAGATCCTCGGGTATCTCTCCTCCACCACCAATTGGTCTATCATCTCTCGCATCTGCTCACCCATCTCTCATCTGAGTCAACTCCTACCCACCTCTGTCATGAGAAACCCACGGTCCCAGATTTGTCGTTACATCACCTCTAGGTATGCTAGGTGGGTGTTGTTGATCATCGCCTAATCAAACAAATCATGAATATATGGTTGCTCATCATCTCTCCACTCTTGGACCATCTTGTCAGACTCTGAAAAGGAAAAAGAGCGGGCCTCAGGTGTAACCAAGTCAACAAATATCTACTATGACTGCTTTGATTGTTGTACCTTAGGTGAAGGGTGTGGAAGGTCAAATAGGAAGGAGGTTGAATACTCGGGTTCCGAGGGTGGGTCTGAGCTCTCAGAAATCACCCTAGATGAATGGACAGGTGTGATATGAAGCGGTGCCACCAAAGATATCCTAAGAGATCGTCTGCCCATCATCGTGATGTGGGGAGTAGTAAAGAGTAGATCTGGACTGAAAACAATGATGAGGAATCAAACCCCAATTCACCAACTCAATGCAATGAAGACCGTGAAGGCTTGATTGTTAATCTTTTTCTATTTTAGAGTTTAGTGAGAATACAATTACTTAACTAGATTCACGGGTGAAGTCATTTAGGGCAGAACCTGACCAAGCCGGTGGTGCACACCCAACTTGGACAAGACTCATTCTGCTAAAGGTCGAAGGCAAGTGCTTGCATCTCAACCATACACCAATGAGTAATATACATGAGCATAGGGCACAAGTCCAGGGATTTGGACTCTAATCCTTAGAGTCTATTTCCTCACCCACTCTATCTAGAGGTAAGTACCTGCAAACAATGAGGGGGTTACTCTCTCCAAAATAATGAATGTGATGTTTATGTTTATGTTTATTTTAGGGTCGAGTTTGTTTAGCAGTCTTGATTTTATTGGGTTATCACTTTTTTGGCATATTCCTAAATAAAACAATCATCTAACAAATTCCAATTTCCTTTTATTTCTAAATCTAAGAAAATTGGGTAGGAAGACAGAAAAGCCAATGCGCAATGAAAATCAATTTATGCATGCAAGAGATAGAAGGTGTACCTTGCTCCAGCAACCTACATGCAATATGATCCGTGTATAAATGTAAAGATAGAAAATAAACTACCTATATGATGCAAGAAGAAATCGCTCTAAACAATAACTTCTATTAGGGGAAGAACAAGGTGCTAGCTATCTAGAAACGAGACCAAGGTCTGGTCTTCGACGTCGCTCAGTGCCTACCACAATGGGTCCTCAATACTGTATGCGACCTCTCCCAACACGCGGTCTCGAATATAAATAGTTAACAATATATTTTATTTACTAAGTCTAATCGAGTCTATAGGAACATATATTCTATTACGTGTTTGGACTAATCACTACCTGGATCAACCAACTAAAAGCCTAAGTCTAGCGCTCACACACAAAAATAAAATAAAATAAAGTCAGAAAACTCAAATCCACGAGAAACAAAATAAAATAAAGGCAGTGAAAACAACGAAGAAAACTTGGTGAGGCCCCCAAGTGCACTGGCACTCGGAGAAACATACCCCAAATAATAGTGTCCAAAGTCTCTGAAAAATTATTACAAGTTTATACAAATGAGATAAAATGTGGACTACTAAGCTGCTCTCTCATGCCGGTCGGTGTGGAACACACGGCCTCAACCTCGCTCAGGTGTTTCGGCTCTTCTAAGATCGCCTCCCTTGCTCCACGGGCCCTTAAAACAAAGAGAGACAAGAGAATGTCTTAGAAAGAGAATGTCTTAGAACATATTTTATGAAAAATATAAGAAAAATAAAAAGGAAAAGAAGATAAAGAGAAAATCAACTCAGAATGAAACAAACAGGAAAATGAATTCTAACAACCTAGCCGTGCTCCCCTATAATGGCGACATTTTGATGATTATCCGGCTAACTAGGGTTTAGTTGATTAATTAATGTGTCGTTGTCACCCAAGTTAACTGAGTCGAAATCGAGAACATTATTCAACCACAAGCGAATCAAGCAAGTAAAACCATAGTCTAAGCTACTTTTATTAACCTGATATAGGGACCAAGATCGAACACAATGAGCACAATTAAACCTAGGTAGTCAAATCACAAAGATTCAAAGGATTTTTATTTTCTTTTTAGCGGTTTAGTTTTTGCAAATTTTTAATTTTTGAAAATGATGAAAACACAAGCAAAGAACAAAAGACAAACTCACACTATTTTTGTATTTTTCAAATAGGGTAAAAATAACCAGAGAAATCAAGTGCAAATATTTTTGTGTGTTTTACATTTTTTAAATATTTTTGTAATGTTTGGAGAATTTTTGGATGTTTCTGGGATTTTATAAAAATCAAAAACATAGAAAAGAACTAAACAGTGCACGGTCATGAGTGTTTTATAAATTAAAAATATCAAAAATGCTCAAAACTCCTAGAAATCAATTTTATTAGAAGTTATAAGGAAACATCTACAAAAGGAAACTATAATCACAATTGTTACATTTTTCTATGATTTTATATAATTTTTATGGTGTTTTTAGGGTTTTACAAATTTTTAAGTTTTATAAAAGCAAAAGCAATGAAAATTGGATAATCAAACAAAGTAAAACAAGAATATGCTAATTTTTTTAGAATTTTTAAAGCCTTTTTTCGAATTTTTATGAATTTTCTAAGGTAAATAAGGGATTTTGTACTATTTTTGAATTTTTAATAATAGTAAGTACAATTAATTTGCAACCAAAAATTCACGCAAGATTAAACATCAAAGTAGGATCTTAACTTAAATTTTTGAGAATTTTTGGAGACAAATTAATATTTATTACAACTAATAGAAGATACAAACATCAAGCAGTAAACAAAGGATCTATTTGCAATTATTTTCACCTCTAGAGCCAAATAATAACAAGCAAGAAAATACGGGGGTCCAAGATGCAAAAATCCAAGCAAAAACGTGCGCAACACATGACACAGTCTCATAAGGGCATACTCGTAATTTCTAAAAACTTTTTCTATTTCATTAACAAGTAAAAGCACTGGAAGAAATTTGCAAAATACCCAGGAAAGCACATGTACATGCACGTGAGCGTTATTCAAATGGACTTAAATGCAAATAATAAAAGTATAAGGTCATGAATGCAAATGTTCTTAACTACTTTATATATTTATTGGACTAAAGTGAAAATAACAAAACGGAAGGCCAAATTATGCAATATACCCTCGCAGGAGACAGGAGACACGTGGCGCTGGTGAAATCTGACAGTGTGGGCATGGCACAGCCGTACGGTTCTGATCGACTGTTTTCGCAGATTTGACACTGCTGAAAACGATGTTAACGTATGGCTCAGATGCGTGCCAGATCTAATCTAAGGGTCAGCTTTTGGGCTTGAAAGGATGGACACGATCAAATATGGGGGAAACGCCTCATCCAATGACGCATAAGCGTGCTGAAGAACTAGAAGAAGTTTATGCATGATGATCTTCTATCGAATATATCTGGCACTCCAAGACTCTGATCGACTTGCTATAAGATCCAGCATGTCACTGGAAGTGTTCCGCGTCGAGTGGGATCCTCAGATGGTGGGGTAAATGGCTAGATTGTGGAGCTGGAAGGTTGTTCATCTGGAGCTGCTCTACCACTGGAGTTGGGGCTCAAATTGAACTCCATGTATGTGCCTGAACCTAGAAAGTCACTCTATGCCTGAAGGTGAGACTTCGGTGAAGGTTATTCAGCACAGAAAATGAAAGAAGTGGCTAAGAGATGATAATCGATCTCCGGCATAGGTGATGGGACAAGACCAAACCTAATATAGCCTCCGATGAGCGAGATGTGGGAGTTCAGGATGCGTAAGAGGGTAGACGATGAGTGGATGTGTCAATCTACCACGATTGGATTTGGAAGATGGGGGGCTACGACCCAGTGGTCGGAGCAACTGAAGTGACGACGGGGGAAAATGGAAAATCGAAGGTGAATAATAAAATAAAAGGGAAATGGGGATACCTAATGCTCTGGGAAATGATCAGCGAAGCCAGGCATAGGTGAAGGCTAGATGATTGCCTCGATTGCACTCTAGCAGATGGATGAGGCTGACCGCAGTTGCGACATCCGGCCACGAGCGAGCTACGCTCAACAAGGCCCAATCTGAGCTCCAAACGGGTTCTAGAGGACCCTATTACTTTCCTAGAGATTCAGTGGAGGAGAGGAGGCGCGAGGAACGAGCTACCTAGCAGAAGATGCGGATGAATATGATTTATAAGCATCCTAGGTTCTTGAGGATCGAGCAAAAGCGCACGATCCTAGGGGGATATGGACTTGCCTAGGGAACCATGAGGATCACAGATCTGCAGGGAAGACAAGGGTCCATAATCCAAGGCTAATGCTGGTCAGATCCGGGCGCAAGAATTGGAAGAAGATGGGTCCGATGAAGCAAGACGGGTCGGACCCATGCAGAAGGAAGGGTTGACCCAGATCAACGGACTGGGTTGACCAATTAGAAATTAAAAATATACAAAAACAAAAGAAAATTCAATTAAAATAGTAATTGATTTTAAAATAAGAATGAATAAAATGAAAAATGTTTATTATTTCACAAGTTATTTTTCTGTGATTTTTGATCTTTTTAATAATATATATGGTATATATTGTATATGGTATTATGTATAGGTATAATATACCTATATATTATATGCATGTATTTTTATTTTATTATTTTTTACAAAAATACATTGCATAATAAAGGATGAGTAGTGATGAATATATACAATGAATAAGGACCCTATCTCTCTCTACTTTATTTGTTGTTGATCAGGCCAATATTTAA
This sequence comes from Ottelia alismoides, assembly GCA_037367405.1. Classification (NCBI taxonomy): domain Eukaryota; kingdom Viridiplantae; phylum Streptophyta; class Magnoliopsida; order Alismatales; family Hydrocharitaceae; genus Ottelia; species Ottelia alismoides. The sequence goes on from JAZKJV010000416.1 coordinate 2,247,496, forward strand.
CTGTCTCTCAGGATTCGGGTTAGTCTGCATTTATTGCATAAATACATACTTATTTTATTCTTTTTCTTTTCTTCTTTATTCTTTTGTTTTGGTCAAAAATAATGTTAATTACATAATATTAATAAATGTATGCATAATACTAATTTATTATATTTGGTATATATTTACAGGTATTTTGCATAAGAAATATGGCTAAAATAAAAGAATAAAAGAGTGAATCATGGATTCATCATTAACCCAGACACTTAAGATCTCAAAAAACCTAATGTACTCGAATCCTTAAGCCATGAGTGATAGTGAATGTGTCAGGAATACACCAACTCCAAAGTTAGTGATTTTTATAATCTTTGATTTTGGAATTTTTATGGAATTTTTTCAAATTTTTTTCTTTTTAAATCTTTTGAAAAATAATGATTGGTCCAAACTCATATGAATTATTGCATCTACTTTCAGTCAGTATGGGTGTAAGTACTGATTGTTAGACAGCTATCCATATTACTTCAAGATGGTGCCACTCGCATTGTTTTTGAACCACACACTTTCCTAAGGTTCGTTTGGTTGCAGGGTTGGCAGGGTTGGGCTGGGCAAGGGTACCCCTGTGAATAGTAAACTGTGAGGAGGAGAACCCTGTTTGGTTGCAGGGCCAACCCGGGTTGGATCAAGCCAACCCTGCCCAACCCTTCAACCAAACGAACCCTAAGGGAGACCGTACCTCACTGAGAAGTAGATATGCATTTCTAAGATTAGTAGTTAGAATAGTTGCTTAAGGAACATTTTTTATTTTTCATATTTTTATGGGATTTTGAATAAGGTTAATTGTATTTACAAAACAAATCAGCTAATCCCCTCATTTTTGAAAATATTTTTTACACCATTTTTCAAACCATATCATATAATATATATAGATTTTCAAAACATTTTTCAAATGATTTTCAAAACAAATAAACCCCATTTTCAAACCATTGTCATATACTTTTCAAAACAGTCACAGTTAGATAATTTTCCAAAGAATTTACAAGCATTTTTACGAAAATCATTTCAAAAATACTTATACCCTAGCCCCAAAAGGTCTCAAATTTTCCAAGATATGAGCTATGGCTAAAGTATATATACAATATATACGGTATACCCCCTTATACTTAACTTTTGATATGTGCTCATAGCACAAAGTGATATGAAGCCATAGTTTAAGTTAAAATACAAGGTGATAGAGCAGAAATGACTCAGGTGCCCCTCTATACTTAGGTTAAAATAACCTAAGTATAAGAGGAACAAGAAGAGGGAGGAATATACTTGACTCGGGTCCCCTATACTTAGGCTGAGAATACCCTAAGTATTAGATATGCAATAAGGATGAAGGGATCCGCAATTACTCAGAGAATGTACAAGTTCCCCCTATACTTAAGCTGAAGAGTATCATATGTATTCGGATGAAGAGCTAAGGATGGGGAACTGGGTATTTTGTTAGGGTTAGAGAGGGACGAGGAGGATGGATTTACAAAGTGGTTGAATTTTCGGAGATGATTAGTTGATACGGGTGATAGCCGCCCCCACACCCTATTTAACTCGGTCAGATTTGTCCAAATTAATTCAAAATGTTCGTTGCAGTCGGATACGAGAGGGAATATCAAAAACCACTTAAATTAGATTAAAGTTAATTTCAAGCGGCAATTTTTTTTACTTGGTGAAGTCCAAGGTCGAACTCAGGGAGGCATCTGTCTCCTTAGATGAATTAATAACAAAGTCCAATGTTCGATTTTTCAAGGAATTATTTTTTTTATCTTTTTCTATTTTCTGTGCAGACACAAGAAACAATCTAGCTAATCCAAAGTTAAATCAGTTTGAGATATCAAATTAAGTCCAAAAATTATGAAAATTGGCCAGATGATGAATTATGGTGAAAATTAGCTACCCTAATTTTTTGGAATTTTTCGACACTAGATGAATTTACTGTGAATTAAACATGCAGGCAGGGTGATTTTCACTAATTTATTTTTAATAAATATCAAATCACATTTTTTCAGGAACAAAAATTATCCTAGAAGATCTAATTATAAGGAATCTAGGAAAATTGACAAACCTTAAATTTAATGTGAAATGAACCTACTAAAATTAAACTAAGGAAATCACTAAAGAATTTATTCAGGCCTCGATATGTGTGCAAATGACATGAAATTTTTATGCAAAGTTGAGTTAACTATCGTAGAGCTACTGTGAAGTTTTGAGAATTTTTGGAGCTATAGAGAATTAATTATTAATTAATAGGTCTAACTGGGCAAAATATCACACAAATCAACCAATTAACTAATTCAAAAATCTACTGTAATTACAAAAATGTGACAAGTGGCACAGATAGAGGACAAGTTACTCAACAACATGCAACTTCTAGAATTCAAAAATGATGCTAAATGACACCTAGGGATGCGTGCAAAGACAGGGGTGTATTTGCAATACAGAAAATAAAATTACATAAAAAGAAACATGCTGACAGGGACTTAAATGCAATTACCTATAATGCTAGGGGTATCAATGCAATTTCTCCACTAGGCACGTGCTCCTCACGTGGGGGCTGCTTCACAGGGACCTTTTTGCAAATTTGAAAAGCTTCCAGGGCCTCTGTGCAAAATACCCAGGACGCGCGTGCTCCTCACGTGGGGGCCTAGGCTCGGGCAGCGTCGGAGGCTCGGGTCTCGGCTCGGGTGCTTTTGGAGGTTCGGCTGGAGGCTCGGCTAGCCTCGGGTGGTCCGAGCCTAGGGTCGGGGAAGAGGCTCGGACCTCATCGACGTGGTTGGCTGCGGCCTTTGGATCGAGATCGATCCAAAGGATGGCGGTGATGACGCGTGGCGAGCTCAGAGGCCGTCAGATCTGGATAGATCCAACGGCGCCTGGAATCCGCGGAAGGGGGTGATGTGGCGCACTCCTGAGCGTGGGATCGTCGCGGCATTCAGGCGTCTGTAATCCACACAGACGTGCCACGACGTGGGTACTCGCGTCACGATCTCCTCTCCATCCTCGTTGGTGGTCGTCTGAATTCCCGATTTTTTCGGGACAACATGGATTGGGGTCACCCACTTAGAGTCGGAGATTGGGTAAATGAAACCCGCGTTGCCTTAGTTCAAAGAATTTTAATTTAGCCAAAAAGTTTTAAATTTTCAAAATTTTCAGATTATAACTAAAGTAAGTATACTGTATATACGGTATACCCCCTATACTTAAACTTTGTTATGTTCTCATAGCACTAGATGATACAAGTGCATAGGTCCATTTGAATATAGAGAAATATACGGGAGCTAAAAGGGGCTCCCCCTGTACTTAGGTTAGAAATAACCTAAGTATAAAAGATGAGTAGAGAAAATCACAGGGACTCGGGTCCCCCCTATACCAAGGCTGAGATTAGCCTAAGTATAAAGATGGAGATTTGATGTTGGGAGAGACCCAAGGTGAACGGAGAAGAAGGATGGACATACAAGTGAGTGAATGAATCTGCGGAGATGAATGGAGTAACTAAGGCTCTAGGGAGGGTGTCGGAGCAAACATGGCTCAATCAAGCATGCAAAACCCTTCAATTTCACCAACTCACACATGAAACTAACCGAGATTGGTTTATTATCTTGTTGGTTTTATTGGTGATTAAAATATTTTATCTTTACATGAAAAAATGTTAAATAAAATCAATTGCGTACGAGGGTGTTGTTCTCCCAAAACAATATTTTACTCCATTTTTAGGTTGACTTGCAATTAACAATCCCAATTATTTTAGGATGTCACTGAATTAAGGTGAGCACAAAATCAAGCAATCATCGTCTACCGTTTATTCCCATTTTCTGTTTAACCTAGGTGATCGAGCTAGGAGGGGAAACCGAGAAAAACATTGTATTCGATAAAAACCATGATCTAGGCTTAAGCGAGAAATCATGCAATGACTTGGTGAAAATACGTGAAAACTTGGGCTGTTTTAAAAACCAAAAATAATATGTATGCAAGTCGATAAAAAGCCGCACCTAATCATGCTTCTATTAGCGGGGAAGGGTATCCAATAAATTTGGCTAAGTGAAGCGAGATTATGGACGTCTATATTTTAGTGTGTCCTACCTACAAGCAAGCACGTAAAAAGTGGAAAATAAAAATAAGTTCGGAGAGCCGCGTGGCTAGTCCTAGGTCGACACTCAAGTGGGGACGATCCCCACACAACCAAATTTGTTCGATACACTCGCGAGTCTTCGATCAAAGACCGTTGTAAAAGATGAATATTACATGTATATGAACTGAAATACAAATGCGGGACATTTTTTTCTTTCTTTTCTATTTGCTCCAAGTATGCTTCTGCGGCTCCTCGCAGCGGGAAACGCCTACTCCTCACCTCCTTGAATCATTAAGGGCCCTGCCACAGAAACAACAGTTAGAGATCAAATAAAAAAGGAAATTTTGTAATGCAAAATAGATGAACAAGTTGACCTATAAAATGAAACACTTAATTAAATAAATAAAATTCTAAATAATACAAGAAATGAGCCTTCCCGGCAACGACGCCATTTGACAAACCGCCAATTCAACCCTCTAATAATGTGGAATTAACATTCAAAGGTCATTGCAGTCGGGCTGAACTAGGTCTATCAAAAACCATCTAAGTTGCATATATCAATGAAAATCAAACGGTCGTATTTTTATTTTACTTGGCAAGAATCCAAGGTCGAACTTAGGGACACGAACCTCTCTCGTGATTATTCAGATTTTTATCTATTTATTAAGTTTTGAGTTAAAGAACATAGGTCAAACAATGCTAAAGGATGAATACAAGACAATGCAACAAACGAATATAAAACATGCATTTTTGTTAAATTTCTAATCATGCAAATACATGCTATGCAAAGAAAAATAATATAACAGTCCCAATTTCCTTTTAAATTTACGTGACAAAATAAGAGGGAGTAGTTCAGGAAAAGCTGATGCACGCGAAAATAGTGATGTATGCTCAGTTAGAAGACTTACAGTGAATCCTCGCAATCTCCATGTGGGATGTAATACAAGAATTGAAAAATTATTCTATATGAATGCAAGCCGATGAAAAACCACACCTAAGAAGAAAGTTCTATTATCGGGAAAGAATTGAGTTTGAATTATCTATGTGCGTCTCAGTTAATGTGAAGTGTGGCTTAAGTCCTATGAGCACAATCAAGAAATTAAAATGCTCTAAGATCCGAATGTGCAGGTCTATCCTAATCGCCACTCAAGTCGGGCCCCATCCTCACCGAAGAGTGAAATAGGCCACGACACACCGCAGAAAAAAGTTTAAGGTCTTTATACACACGCGAGAGTCCAAACGGAAACCGCTGTAAATGAGCAATTAATTACAAAAATTAAAATTGCAGAAATTAAAACCTAGACTCTACGCTCTCTCACGACTTGACTCGATCTTATTTTATCTGCAGCTTTTTCAAAAGTCAGTGAAGATGCTTCGGTTTCTTGAAAAACCGCTTTACATACGCCGGGTACCTCGCAAGAAAAATAAGAGAGAAAATGTAAGAGAGTGACTAAAAAATAATCAAAAATAGAATAAGAGAAATAAATGCTGAAAATAAAATAAAATAAAATGCAGGAAAAATGGGTTTTACAATGAGAAATTCGGGGGTCAGACTACCCGAATGGGGAAAAACCGAACGAAAATTTTCAAGACAAAAAACTAAACCGTTTGCCTCTCTGGCAACGGCGCCATCTGACGGGTCCAATAATCGCTGCGTTAAGAAGATGATGATGTTTATTGTGCATAAAAATATGATGATTTGATTTGTCTTTTTCGTTATAGGCGCCAATCGGAATCGGTCAAGAAATAGCCACAAAATACTTTAATTAATTTTTACTCAAGTGGTTTTATGTTTATTTTACTTGGGCAAGTCCAAGGTCAAACACAAAGAGGTAAAGGAATAACCTAGAATTATGTCTATCAAAATTCGTGCGCGGTTTTCGAAGTTATCTTTTTTTTGTAATTTTTAATGCAATAAAGGATGCAAAATGCAAGTTCGGCCTATTTTAGGGACTAAAATGTCAAATAGGTTCAAACGATGTCCGAAAAATATAAAACTTGGCCACGATGCAAAATATGATGAAATGAATGCATTGTAATTTTTTTGGAATTTTTGGATGCAATATGAATTTTTATATATTTAATGCAAACAGAGTGAATTTCAATATTTAATTATAATAAATACTAAACCTACTTGTTTTCAAGGGATAAAATTATCTAAGATCTATCACTAGGTGACGACCTCAGAAAATCCTAAACCTTGAAAATGTGAGATCTAATACCTATTAAAAAATCAAATACTGAAATATGCGAAATGATTTTTACAAAGTAATTTATGCATGCAAATGCAATTCTTTTTAGGCACAATGTCAAGCACAATAAACTCTACAATATGTGATTTTTCGGGGATTTTTAGAGCAACGGTTAATTAATGGCAAATTTCAGAGCATAAAGTGGGTAGATTATGCAATTTTCCACAGAATAATTAATTATTAATTAACCATCAAATCTTAAAAATATCTACGATATGTCAAAATGTAGAGAATTAATAGAAGAACGTCATGTTATTTTTTGAATTATAAATAAATGTCATGTAGAGGCCCAGAATCACTAGGGAACACCGGGGTAGAAATGCAATAAATAAAATAAATAAAATGCAAGGGGGCTATTATGCAATTACCGATAAAAGGGAAGCGATTCTGCAAATTCTCCAAGGGGCACGTGCGACGCACGTGTCCTTGGAATGGATGGACTGAACTGCAATAAGGAAAAGTTCTAGGGGCTTCTTCTGCAAATATCCCAGCATCATGTGATATGCGCGTGTGAAGTCAAGCTTGGGAGGAGTATTGGCTTGGACCGCCACGTGTCGTGCATCTATGCCACGGCATGGCCCGAGGCTAGTGGCTTGGCGATCGACTCGGGAATGATCTAGACCGTTGATGACGATGCAATCTGACGGCTGGGGGTCCAGAGAACATCAACGGCTTGGATGGAGGCTGAGTGATCGTGCGGTTGACATCGGGCCGACACACGGCCAGGGGGCGGCGATGGAGCGTTAGGTGTAGCTCCGGTGCTGCGGAGCTTCGAGAGTCGACCGGAGCTGGTTGCGATGCGAAGGGGGGCCGAGTTGTTGTCGAGACACGTTGACATTGACGAGGTGGTCGCCGGTGGTGCGCGTAGAGGACGACGTTTGTCCGAGGTTGAGAGCGAAGCACCTGGAGACGTTGGAGAGGATTGGGGGCATGGTGGCGCTATCGGTGAAGATGGAGATCGTGTTGAAGACCTGGGGCTAGTGGCGGTGGTTCGACGTCGCGGCGGTGGTATCGATGATGGCGTTGATGAAGTCAGAAGGCGGTGTTCGACGAAGAAGATAACAATCGAGAGAGATACAGTGCGTGGTCGGAGATGAAGGATGGAGAGAAGGTGAAGCTGCAGATGAGTGGGGAGATACCTGAGTTGGGCTCAACGGCGATGATCGACCGGAGAGAAGCAGCGGCCAAGGCGTAGCTGCGATGAGGATGATCTCCTCGGATTATGACGTTGGAGGGAAGTCGCCGGTTGTCACGTCCGACAGAGGGGGCCTCGAGTGGAGTACGGTGGCTTCATGGATGGAGTCGGAGGCATTGACGACGGAGATATGAGTTAGTGGTCGTTGGCGGTTGGCACGATGGATGTCGGAGCAAAAGCAGTCGGCAGGGGGGTGCACTGCAACGAAGCCCGAAAGCTTCGGATCTCACCACAGGTCGGGGGGGGGGGGGGGGGGGTTGCTTGGAGTTGTCACCTCCGGCGGAGGCCCTCCCTTTGTCTAATGTCAATCAACGGATGAGAGAGTCAGGGTCGGCGATGTTCTTTAAATAGGAGAGAGGGAAGAGGCTGGTGATGGAAGGTTGGAGATTTTGGAGATCGCGAGATATGCGGAGGAGGTTGGCGGTTGGCGAGATTTGCGGAGGCGGTTGGCTATGGAAGGTGGCCGCGAATCACGACGGAGATAACCGAGAGGGGCGGCGGTCGGTTGCAAGATGGGCGGCGAAGAAATTGGAGGAGCGGTGACCTGATTGGGAAGGTGGCACCTGGAGACGACGATGGGTCACGGGTCGTTCGATCAGCTGAGATCGAACGGCCGTGAACGCGCCACGTGGCGGCACACTGGGGACAGGGGGCGGGCACGTGCATTGCACGTGCCTGGCAGGCACGTGCTTCGCACGTGCGGCTGCTTTTTTTATTATAAAATGAATAAATAAAAAGACCAAAAATGACTGACACGTGGCAGCCCCAGGGGCAGCCACGTGTCAGCACCAGAAAAATCGATAAATAAAGGATTTGTAAAATTCAAAATAAGTAGCAAATGACCTCAGATCGAAAAAGTTCCTTCACGAAAATTGCTCGTCTCGATGAGATCTACAACTTTCATGAAGACATCAAAACCAAAATCGATCAAATGCAAAAAGTAATATTTTTGGGGTATCCCATGTACATAGAATACCTTGATTTTTGGGTTTTGTATTTCTTTGTCATTTTTAAACCAGACAAAAATCCAGAAAAATATGGAAAAATCAAAGATAAATAAAGACAGCTTAATCTATTTTTTTGGATTTTTATTAATTAAGAAAATATATACATAAAATATCAGGTCAAAAACCGCTAAAATACACAATATACAAAAGAGGCCCAAAACCCAACTTTCACATATGAGCTCCGATTCACTTGAACTTGGTCTTGTTTTGAAGGTAATTACATTTATATTACTTCAAAAGTGAGTAGGATTAAAACAGACACTGGATGGGGAAGATATGAGGTTTTTAGTCCGGAAATCCTGAAACTAGGGTTTGGGTTGTTGGTCCATTTATTTAGGTTAGTTATTTTTTTGTATTTTCATTTGTTCTTGTTAGTGATATGTACACAGTGGAGGTGGTTTTGGGTTATTCGGAGTTAGCATGAATGGGTTAAAAATCCGGGAAGTTAGGCTATTTACATGTCATTTTTTGTTTGGATTTTTGGCTTCTTATTTTGTGCAAAAATGATGGATAAAATTCAATTCTTATGAAAACATGCATGAATGCTAATTATGCATAATAGATGCAGATATCCCCCATCTCCTTTCAGTCTACAAGACTTCCCAAGAAGAGCCTCAGCCTATTCCCCACATTTACTAACCCTATTCGAGGCCTACCCTAAAGGGCACGACGTACTACTTGAATATTTCATAAAAGAGAGGAAACTGATCAATTCAAATATATTGAAAAGGTCAAAGAAAATGGACCTTCATCCTGATAAAAAATTTTGGGAAGGAGATGCAGGGGGAGAGGAGACCCTCGTGACCTCATAGAGTATATTACCTAACCTACTTCGACTTTCGGGAGGTGAATAAGGAATGGGGAGAGACTTTCTCTGTAGGACCATATATTTGGGACTACTATTATCTCTTTTTGGAACTAGGTGAAAGAGGGGCGAGGTGGGCTTCTCTTATGAAGCTCGAGGGGTTTCAGTCGTGAAAAGGATACTCGGATTAGAGCTTCTGAGGTGAGTCTTACACAATCGAGTCATGGGATCATTGACCAAAGGGTGCAGACCTACTACTATTTGATTGGAATAGGAGTCTGACCATCAGGTCCCATATCGGGTGCCGGTCTAGTACTATTTGAATAGAACGGGAGTCTGACGCGAAGAAGGTCTCGGTAAAGAAAGAAGCCTAATAGACCTCTTTTTTTCTATATATAATCCAGGATATATAATAGTGGTTTCACTTCCTTTCACCTCGCAGCGTACGAGTCTAACTACCTCTGGGCAGCGAAATTCTCTCTTTGCTTGGTATGCAGTGCTATGCATCATTTGCTTGCTTTGTTTGCTGCCTTCTCATAGCTATTCCAATATATCTGTCGATTCGTTTACCCTTATGTTAACAAATAAGCAGTTCCCTCAGCATTTCGGAAGAGCTCTTCCATTTATGACCTCAATCCACAAGCTCATTCAGATCCATGTCTCTCTGTTTCTGCCCCAGGTGTGTGTTCCAGTTGACCTTCTTGATTGCCCATTCTGATTCGTGCACTAACTCTGCGGGCAAATGGCAGGGCTTTCCGAATACCATTCGGAATGGGGAGGTTCCTAACGGTGTCTTGTAAGCTGTCCGATACGCCCAGAGGACTTGATCTAGGATCTGAGACCAGTCCTTCCTGTCCGAGCGGACAAGCTTTTGCAATATGGTTTTCACCTCCCTATTTGACACCTCAGCCATACCATTGGTCTGTGGGTGGTAAGGGATAGCGACACGGTGTTCGATGCTGTAGTCCTTCAGGAGTTTCCTCATCTCCCGATTCACAAAGTGGCTACCCCCGTCTGATATCATCATTTTAGGGATCCCGAACCTAGAGATTTTCTCTAATGAATTATACAGACAGTCCTGCTGTCTATAGCCTCGGGTCGGGATAGCCTCCACCCATCTGGAATAGATAATCCACCGCAAGAAGGATATATTCGAACCTGTGACTAACAGAGAATGGGCCCATGAAATCGATGCCCCAGGCGTCAAAGACATCACAAATGATGACAGGCTGCATCGGCATCTCATCCTTGGAACCAACAGTTCCTCCCATTCTCTGACATACCGGACACGACTTCGCGAAGGCGGTGGCATCGTGAAACAGAGTTGGCCAGTAAAAGCCACACTGAAGTACCTTCCATGCGGTCCTCTTCCCGGAGTGGTGTCCTCCTGCCTCTAAGTTGTGGCATAAAAAAAGGACACTCTGATATTCCTCCTGAGGAAATACACCATCTCCAGACACAATCCGGTCCTTCGAAGAAAAGGATCGGATCCTTCCAATGGTAGTGTCTAGCGTCTGACTTCAGTCGATGCAATTTGTCTCTTGGGCCAATCTTCGGGAACTTTCTTGGAGACAAGATAATTCACGATATTGGCGTACCATGGGAGTGAGTCGATAACAAAAATCGACTCGTCAGGGAAGGAGTCTCAAATCGGTAAATCCTCGAAAGTATTAAGATCTTCGAGACGAGATAGATGATCGGCCACTACGTTTTTCTTTTCAGGTTTATCACGGATGTCCAAATCAAACTCCTGGATAAGTAAAATCCACCGAAGAAGACGCGCCTTCGCGTCTTCTTCTCCATCAAATATCGTAGTGTCGTGTGGTCAGTGAACACGATTACCTTGGATCCGATTAAGTGAGATATGAACTTATCCAAGGCAAACACTACCGCAAGCATTTCCTTTTCCGTAACCGTATAGTTACGCTGAGCGGTGTCAAGCACTTTGCTTGCGTAGTGAATTGCGAACAGGATGCCATCTCTTCTCCGTCCTAACATAGTCCCAACAGCATGATCTGAGGCATCCGTCATGATCTCAAAAGGTAGAGACCAATCTGGGGCTTGTAGGATAGGTGCATCCTTAATCCTTCCTTGCAATAGCTTAAAGGCCTCAAGACATTTGTGATCACAATGAACTCCATGTCTTTGCCTAAAAGCTCAGTTAGCGGTCGGGCAATCTTAGAAAAATCCCTAATGAATCTCCGATAAAATCCAACATGCCCGAGGAACGACTGCAACTGCTTGACATTGGTTGGTGGCTAGAGTCGTCTGATCACATCCACCTTGGCAGGGTCAACCTCCATTCCTCTCTTCGAGATAACGTGCCCCAACACTATGCCCTCCGTCACCATGAAGTGACTTTTCTCCCAGGAGAGCACCAGATTAACCTCACAACATCTTTTTGAGGACTCGGTCCAGATTCCTAAGACATGAATCGAAGGAATCGCCATGGACCGAGAAGTCGTCCATGAAGACTTCCAAGAATTCGCCGACCATTTCGGCGAATACAGCAATCATGCACCTTTGGAAAGTACCTGGAGCATTGCATAACCCAAAAGGCATGCGCCTGAAAGCATAGGTACCAAAGGGGCATGTGAATGTGGTCTTTTCCTGGTCCTCTGGAGCTATGGCTACTTGATTGTAGCCCGAGAACCTATCTAAGAAGCAGAAGAACTCTTTCCCCGCTAGTCTCTCTAAGATCTGATTAATGAATGGTAGGGGTTTACGTTTTCTCGTAAATTTGGATTCAAACGGCGTCGGAATTCACGAGAGGGTTTGGCATCATTCTCCAAGTAGATATGGTGCGAACACAGAACGGGATTTATCCCGTGGAGATCAAAAATGCTCCAGCCTATCGCCTTGCGGTTTTTCTCCAGGATCTCTAGCAAGCAAGATTCCTGCTCCTCGGTCAATCGCGAACTGATGATGACTGGAAATTTCTTGTCTTGACCCGCAAGGAAGGCGTATTTTAAAGTTGTGGGTAAAGGTTTGAGCTCAGGAATAGTGTGATCGTCTAAGAAGTCTGGCTCAATCTGATCTGGCTTGGTGTTGAAAGTGGCTGGATCTTTCTCTGTGATAGCTGACACCAAGTTGTTCGGCTCAGGAGTCGGATCGTCAAAAGTCTCCATGCAATCGGCAAAATCCTCGTCCGACTCGTCACCCTCATCTTCCGATTGTCCTAAAGAGGGAAGGACTGACAGGCCCAACTGGGCCTCTAAGTCATCGAAGATGTAGGGCGATGCAGGTTTAGAGTTGTACTCGTTCCTGAGGATCTCGCAAACTGACTCATGCATTGGATCATCTCCGGAGGAGATGGACTCGTCGGTGCTGGCTGGGTTCTATCTCCATGGCCTAACTGTGTCTACCTGATCGCAGTCTGCTTCGGTTGAAGAGTACTCGGTGCTGGATTCGGAATCCGGTCTTTGCCATCTTATCTGCTTCATCTCAAGTTCCTCATCTCCGCCTGGAGTTTGGAACTGGATTTTCCCAATCTTATAATCGAACGAGGCCCCCGTTGTTCTGAGGAAGGGCATGCCTAAGATGATCTGGGAATCTCTCCAATTATGAGGGGTTTCCATATCCAGGACAGTGAAGTCCACCATGTATTCCTGCCCCTCAACTTTGATCACAATGTTCCTCAATTCTCCTTGGGACCTCTTGGTTGATTTATCAACAAACTGTAGAAGGGCTCTAGATTTCCTAAGGGGTCTGATATTAAGCCGCTCATAAAGGGCTGTAGGCATCAGATTGATTGAGGAACCATTGTCCAGGAGAGTGCGTGCAAACGCGATGTCATCAACATGACTCACTACATAATGTGCACCCATGTCTCTTCGTTTCCTAGGAAACGAGTTCTTTATTGCACAAGTCGTGGCTACTGATAAAACGTGTTTCTCAACACGACTTTTGGTCTTCCTGCTAACCCTAGTAGGTGTGCATCGCACCTTAAGGTATTTTTGGAATGCAGGGGTCATCTCCACGTACTTGTCAAAAGGGATTGTGATCTTGATATGTTTGTTGCAGAACTCTGCCATCTCAGGGTCATCTTTTTGGATTTTTTTTCATTTTCTTCTTTCCTCCCTTGAGAGCTCGGGGGAAAGGGATTATTGACTCCAACTCTTGTTCGGAAACTGAAAGATTTTCATTAACTTCTGGAACTGAGTTCTTTACATGACTCTAACTCTGAAACAAACTAGGACTCTGACTCTGACTGAAAAGAAAATGTTGTGGCGAAACCGGTGATGCTTCTTCCGCGACTGCTAGACGATCCTCCTCAGATGGAGGTGTGGGCACCTCATCGGTTCCGTCGGACTCTATGCGGATGCGAGACTGCTGCTTCGAGGACTCAGACGTCCTCTTCTTCTGCCGGCGATGGTGGTGGTGGTGGTGCTGCTCCTCTTCCTCCAAGTTCTCCTCAGGTAGAGACTCAGAGGCTCCTTCCTTCTATGCTCGTGCCCGATCAGGTATGGTCACGGTCCTTCCATTCCTGAGGGACATATGATTTACATTATCGTACGAAAGGATCTCATGTTCAGATAAATAATTATCTGAATAATATACCTGATCACGAGGTCGGTTCTGGCCATGGAGTATGCTATTCGGGTTGGCCTGAACCTGTGCGGGAATTGGGGTCTTTGGCGCCATCTGTTGGTCCTGGGTACGAGAGACACGATTGATATCAGTTCTCATATCCAAGTAATCATTCTGCATCTGTTGGACCCTATCAGATAGGGTCTGGATCGCCAAGGTGAGGGACTCCAATTCGGTGGGCTGGGCTGGCTGATGTGCAGACGAGGATCTGTATTCACCCTGCTGGCCATTCCGATACTGCTGTTGCTGGTGGGACGATGCTGGGCCATGCTGATATGTGCGCTGCTGCTGGTGGTGCTGTTGAGGCTGGTACCCTTGTTCTGGCTTGGACTGCATGAAGCGTGGTGCGGGGACGGAGCTGGTTCCTGGTAAGCTGGGGAAGGTCAGTGAGGATGACCATTCCCCATCCCCGACTGTCTACTGACGGGGTTGCGGCTGTACCACAGCCCGTTGATCTCGAACATCGGTGGAGGCTCCTCGTATCCGGTCTCTACTTGTGGGGGTGCATGCTGGTCCTGCTGGGTGTAAGTCTGATCCTACACCCAGCCACTGTGAGGCCCCGGTGCCTGCTCCTGCACAAGATGGACTCGATGTACAGGTGCAGATGGTGCAGAAGGGGCATGTAGCTTCATTTTGGCTACCTTCTCAGTGAGTTCCTCCACTTTCTTCGGTAGACGTGAGAGAGACTCAAGGTCAGTGACCCTCTTATGGATCTGCTCGACCATGGTTAGCTTGTCGGCAATCATCCCCATACTGGGGATGAGGTCCTCTGTCAGATCCACTACAGTCCTTCGGGTTGTCTCGTTGGATAGGATTGAAGGAGACATCTGGTAGGCCCTGGTGGCCTGCGACCTGCCGGTTTCCGCCATCTGCTCCAAGATCTTCCATACGACGTGCTCGTTTTTGTTCAGATAGATTCCTCCACAGGCGGCACTGACTAACCCCTGCATCTCCGGGGTTAGACCACAGAACAAGGTCTGGACTAAGATCGCCTTAGAAATGCCGTGGTAGGGGCATTTCTGCACTAAGTCATTGAACCTATCCCAGGCATCATGGAAAGGTTCACTTGGTCCTTGGGAGAAGCTGGCGATCTTCGTTCTCATCTGGTTAGTCCTACTTAGAGGGTAGAACTTTTTCAGGAATAGGTCCTTGAACTGCATCCAGGTAGTACATATCACCCCTAGGTTTTTCAGTCAATGAGCTACCTTATCTCCTAAGGCAAATGGGGTGGCCTTCAGTCTAATGTAATCTTGGCCAATATTGGGATGGCTAAGATTGTTGCAAACCAGCTCGAAGTCACGGAGGAAGGTATACGGCTCTTCATTGGTATTCCCGTTGAACTTCGGTAGCAGACTAAGGAAGTGGGGCTTCAGCTCGAATGCTTCAGCAGGAACCACTGGGGTCAACCAATTCTGTATCTCGTTTTCTGCTGGGTTGTAGGCATCAACCATTGGTCGGTCGATTCCTCTTGCCACTATGATATGTCCCATCCGGGCCATGAGATCTGCATTTCTTTGTTCAGCTTCAGCAAGGCGATCGAGAATTTGACGTAGTTGGTCCTCATCCGGTGGTGGCTGCTTCGACGGTATCTTGTCCTCTAGTCCTGGGTACGAATTAAGATCAGTGTCAGAGGACAGATCAAGGAAGGGATTACCGAGGCGATGGTCTTCCTCGGTAATCTCGGAGGAGAGGAAAGGGTTGGTTTGAGAGTAACCACCCGAGGGTGAGGGAACCAAGACTCAAGAGGGTCATGAGTCCTGGGTGGTCCAAGGTGTGCTTGGGCCGATGAAGATGAGTTGCGTGGGGTACTCATAGAAAGATTGGTGAATAAAGAATTGAGATTTCCCCAGTCTCTCATCTTGATATGGCGAGAAGAAGATAGGATTTTACTCCTACCTGAAGCAAACAAATCAATCCAAAACCCTGGGTTCACACTCAACACAGTGAAGGACTCGAAATTGAGTCCAATTAATCTTGTAGATTTTAAGTGTGATTTTCAAGCAAGATAGCAAGGATTACGCGGCCTATAGGGAAGTCGGCTTAGAGCCGGATGCGTCTTCCCTGTTTAACCTGTCACCTAAGATACCACCGGTCCTTCCTTTCTTCGCTCCTATCCCAAGTCGATGGATTCAATGACCACATCCCTATCTACCTGCAAGCAGGCGGAGGATGACAAGGCCGGAACTTCACCCCGGGGGGTTACTGGCAACTTGTCGCAAAGTACCGCAATTTCGCCCCTATCTACCTGAGACAGGCGGAGGCTACTTGGTACTAGTCAATGAATCTGAAATTATTCGACTTATGATATTTGCTAGGATCAGTCGGAATGTGATATGGAAGGCGGGGATTCGGGCTCTGCCTTAAGGTGTTCACACACACTCAAGTACCATCACTCAGCTTGAAAACAAGGTCGAGGATTGATCTCCCGCAAACAATTTTTAAATTTTATTCCTCTTTTTTTGGTCAATACTGTTTAGCAGTCCCAATTTTAAGTTAGGTTCTCACTGATTAAGTTCAACCACACAGCACGCCTATCGGACAATCCCAATTTCCGTTTAATTAAATGTGAAAATCAGAGGGGGGAAATCGAGAAAAGCTGATGCAAGATAAAACAATGATGCTATGATGAGTTCAGGAGACTTACAGTGATCCCTTCGCTTTTTTATGCAGGATGCAAAACAAAATTAAAAACTTTTATCTAAATGCAAATGCAGGCGATAAAAGCCGCTCCTAGACAAGCAGTTCTATTAGCGTGAAGAACAGGTTGATTTTGGCTAAGTTCTGCGGTCTAAGTGCGTCTTTTAAGTGAGTTGTGTGGTCCTAATGATTACGAGCACAAGCAATTCCTAGACTGGCTCGGGGAGCCGCTAGTGCAAGCTAAATTACATTCACCCACACAACACACGGGGACACAGTTCCACTATATTTACACGCGCGAGAACCCAAATGGGAACCGCTGGAAATAATGCGAAAAAAAATAAAATGAAATAAAATGCAAATTACAAAAGCCTCTCTATTCACTCAATAATTTTAATTTCTAGATCCTCGAAGCGTCTTCGACTCCTCGCGTTCCTCGCAAAGAAAAAGATTGAGGTTAAAGAGTGACAGAGAAAAATAAAGAAAAGAAATAAAAGAGAGAGAAAATAATTACAAGAAAATCGGGGGTCAGACTACCCGGGGATAAAAAATAAAACAATCAGGATTTCACTAAAAATTAACCTAAGCCGTGCCTCCCCGGCAATGGCGCCATTTTGATAGCCGCCCCTGCACCCTAGTTAACTCAGTCAGATTAATGTCCAAATTAATTTAAAATGTTCGTTGCAGTCGGATATTAGAGGGAATATCAAAACCACTTAATTAGATTAAAGTTAATTTCAAGCGGCAATTGTTTTTACTTGGTGAAGTCCAAGGGTCGAACTCAGGGAGCATCTGTCTCCTGAGATGAATTAATAGCAAAGTCCAATGTTCGATTTTTCAAGGAATTATTTTTTTTATCTTTTTCTATTTTCTGTGCAGACACATGCAACAATCTAGCCAATCCAAAGTTAAATCAATTTGAGATATCAAATTAAGTCCAAAAATTATGAAAATTGGCCAAATGATGAATTATGGTGAAAATGAACTACCCTAATTTTTTTGGAATTTTTCGATACTAGATGAATTTATTGTGAATTAAACATGCATGCAGGGTGATTTTCACTAAATTATTTTTAATAAATATCAAATCACATTTTTTTCAGGAACAAAAATTATCCTAGATAGATCTAATGATAAGGAATCTAGGAAATTGACAAACTTTAAATTTAATGTGAAATGAACCTATTAAATTAAACTAAGGAAATCACTAAAGAATTTATTCAGGCCTCGATATGTGTGCAAATGACATGAAATTTTTATGCAAAGTTGAGTTAACTATCCTAGAGCTACTATCAATTTTTGAGAATTTTTGGAGCTACAAAGAATTAATAATTAATTAATAGGTCTAACTGGGAAAAATATCACACAAAATCAACCATTAAATAATTCAAAAATCTACTGTAATTACAAAAATGTGACAAGTAGCACAATAGATAGAGGACAAGTTACTCAAACGACATGCAACTTTTAGAATTCAAAAATGATGCTAAATGACAACTAGGGATGCGTGCAAAGACATGGGTGTATTTGCAATACAGAAAATAAAATTACATAAAAAGAAACACGCTGACAGGGACTTAAATGCAATTACCTATAATGCTGGGGTATCAATGCAATTTCTTCACTAGGCACATGCTCCTCACGTGGGGGGCTGCTTCACAGGACCTTTTTGCCAAATTTGAAAAGCTTCCAGGGCCTCTGTGCAAAATACCCAGGCCGCACGTGCTCCTCACGTGGGGGCCTAGGCTCGGGCGGCGTCCGGAGGCTCGGTCTCGGCTCGGGTGCTCATGGAGGTTCGGCTGGAGGCTCGGCTAGCCTCGGGTGGTCCGAGCCTAGGGTCGGGGAAGAGGCTCGGACCTCGTCGACGTGGCTGGCTGCGGGCCTTTGGATCAAGATCGATCCAAAGGATGGCAGTGATGACGCGTGGCGAGCTCAGAGGCCGTCATATCTGGATAGATCCAACGATGCATGGAATCCGCGGAAGGGGGTGACGTGGCGCACTCCTGAGCGTGGGATCAAGGACGATCCTACGGTCGTCTGCTGCTCCTGATGATGGGTGACGTGGGTGGCTCTGGACCGTTCGATTAAGATGATCGAACAGGGGCAGGGCCTTCTTCTTCAACGGACCTCTGCCGCCTGCAGAGGAGATGGCGGGGCTCCGGCGACATGGCCTTGGCTCCGCCCGTCCCTCCAGGTGTCGGTGAAGCTCTCCGAGGACTCAGAGGTATCCCAGAAGGAGCACGGCGGTGCGGCAAGGGTCCAGGTGGCTTCAGGAGCTGGAGAGGGGCGTCGGAGCTCCATGGCGGCGAAGCTCAAAAGAAGCTCCGGTGAACATCCGATCAATGGACAGCAGGTACCTGCAGGGTTAGGGGAGATAGCCGAAGCTCGTGCGATCGTTCGTGGAGATGTGAGGGTGGTCGGCGAGGCCTAAGGGGGATCGGAGATGGTCTGGCGATGGTGCTTCGGCCAAGTGGCGGAGCTGGAGCTGATGGAGGATGTAATGCATCGTCGGAGGGCGTAAAGGGTACCGCGAGGATGAGAGCTCCGTCGCGGAGCTCGGCGAAGTGGAAGCGAGGCGAGAAGATGAATAGGGAGCTCGAATAAAATCGGAGAAATAAAGGGAAAATCAAAACGAGAATCAAACAGCGATGGAGGGGATTACCTGGGGTTTGGATCTCAAGGTCGAGGTCCAGATCGTCGCTCGAAGGGGCGGTAGGTCCCTGAGCTCAAGCAGCGACTCAGAGGAGTGGCTGCGATACGGCAGTGTGCCGCGGATCTCGCCGGAGAAGAAGACCGGTCTTCGCTCGAGGAATCGATCGCTTGCTGTCACCAAACGGAAGTTCCGAGCTCGGGTGATCTCTCAGGGGTGGCGGATCGGGCTGAAGTCGGCCGGTACTCGAGTATTTAAAGGGCGAAGTAGATGGCCAGCCTGGTGATGGAGCGGAGTTCCTGGAGTTCGTGGAGCGTAGCTGGCAGTCGACGTGGGAAATGAAGTGGCTGGCGAGGATGAGGGACGAGCGGGGAAGGACGTGGAGGTGATGGTGGTCGGAGAGGGTGGCTGGAGTGCAGCCAAGAAGGGGCAAGCCCCTCGCGCACGGCTGAGAACGTGGGAGAGAGGGGCGCTGGAGGTGGAAGACGAAGTCCCAACCGTTGGATCCCTTGATCCAATGGCCGAGATCGAAGCGGGATGGAGCGGTAGGATGAGATCTGGGGTGAAGCGATCTAAGGTCGTGATGGCACCACGTGGAGTGAGCTGGGTGAAGTGCGAGCGAGCGGCTAAGATCAGGTCAAGACGACGCGATCTAAGGGTCAGGAAGTCGACACGTGGCGTGATGGGGCCGAGGTGCGGGCAGGCGGTCCAGATCAGTCCTTGGCGATCGATCGGTCGGTTGAGATTATTGGGGAGCTAACGGCTCAGATGGAAGGGCTGAGAATGCGATCGAAGGGCTCAAGATGCGATGTGTGGCACACTGTGGGCGAGGCGCTAATGGATGGCCCAGATCTGAGGCGGGAATGATCTGACAGTGGAGAAGATAGACGCACGTGGAGAGCATCTGGCCGTTGGATCAAGAAGACTATCCAACGTCTGAGAGGCGCGGCGGCTTGGGCAAGGGGAGCGAACCGCGTGGCGCAACCAGAGGGCGCCACGTGGCCGGTTGTGGTTGGCCGAAATAGAAATGTATGTAGAGAGAGAAGGAGGTCGAATTTGGAAAAAACTCAAAACATGAAAGTTGTAGATCTTGATGAGATCTACATGTTTCATGTTGACCAAAGACGGAGATGAGGTCAAATATGATACAAAAATACAAGAGTACAAATATACACATATGTAGTATACAAAGAGGCCCAAAAACCCAACTTTTTCATACGAGCTCCAAATTGGATGAAATTAGTCTTCTTTTAATGTGTATTAATCTGAAAGTGAGTAGACCTATTTTGGAGTTGGTATGAGGGATCTATGGGCATTTTATGGTCTAAGGGCTTTTAGGGCTTTATTGGCTATTTTACAAAGGACATTCTTGGCTTTCTTCCTTACATTAACTGCAGGTGTACATAATATAAGAGAGAGCTTATTTTCATGAGTGGACATTTTACAAATGATTTTGGCTTCCTATTTAAATGCGGATGGAATGCTAAAATGCATGTTTTATGTATGCATGTCTGAATGCTATTTATGCAGTATAAAGGGAAATATGCCTCTATTTACTCGGGAACAAGGCTCTATTTTTAACTTTAGAAGTGATGAATCACATATTCATCAACGGGAGGGTTGGATAGAATACACAAAGCATGCTCGACCAAGCAACATAAACCCTGGATTCACCAGCACGCACATGAAGACCGTAAATGTTCGTCCAAATATACCTTGCCTTGTTTTAGTTGGTGATCGTCCAGAAATTCAAGTCCATTATATTGGGTATAAACATAGGTCTTGGGCACTATCCCAGAGATGTATCCTCACCTCTCAAAATTCAATCAAAAATTGCTTACAATGTACGTATTTCTCTCCCATAATCTGATGTTCATTTTATTCCATTTATTTTGTTCAACTTGCATTACAGTCCCAAAATTAGCTTATGCTTATAAATGTATTAATGTGAGCGCACAAATCAAGCAATCATCGTCTAATCAGCCATTTCCTATTTCCTTTAATATGCTAAATGTAAATCAAGTGGAAGATCGAGAGAAGCCAATGCATTCGAGAAAATCACGATGCATGCTTGAGAGAGAAACTTACAGTGCCTCCAGCATCTGCATGCATATGCAAGATTGTGTTAAAACCATTGTATGCATGCAAGTTGAGGAAAATGCACCTAAACATGATACTATTAGAGAGAAGAATTGGATTAAATTTGGCTAGATAGATTGATGTTTACATGTGTCTCAATGAGTTAGGAAGATGAAGTGAATCTCCTCGACTCTTATTGTGTGTCCTATCCTACGAATCAAGCACAAAATAGTTAAAACGAAGGAAGCTTGGAGAATCATGTGCCTAACCCTAGGTTCGAACACTCAAGTGAAGACCCACCTGGACTAGGGTGAAACAGGCTCCACACACATATGCAAATTCCAGGTCCCTGCTACACACGCGAGCCCTCGAACAAGACTGTTGGAAATGCAATTATTACAAATATATACATAACATAAAATGAAATGCATTGCGAAATAAATTCCTCAAATTCTCATGATTTCTTTGCAACACCTTGCAGCGGGAGCTCCCAACTCCATGCTACCATGTCGATCGAGCATCTACCATCTCCACAGGCCCTGCCATAAAAGAAAATGTCAGAAATTCACCAAGGAATTTAATCAACAAAAAATGATGCCAAAAATAATAGACTTGAATTTTTTAAAATAGTCAACTCAAAAATAATACATTTAAATCCAATAAATAAACAAGGATGAGTCATCTCCTTGGCAACGGTGCCATCTGATTAACGACATTTTCACCTCTTTAATAGTCGATGATTATAGTATAGGAGATGAAAAGTGATATATCAAAAACCACAAATATTAAATATTGTGGAACAATTTTAACTTGGCGAGTCTACCAAGGTCGAACACAGGGACACGAGCATCCTCGTCAATTTCTAGGGAATTATTGGTTAAATAAGAGTGAATAAAGTCATTGATCAAGGTCTTCTTAATGAAGGAACAATGCACATCACAAAATGCAAGAACAATATGCATAAAATAAATGAGGAAGTGATGATGCAAGATATGGATGCACACAAAATGAGAATGCATTTTTTATTTTATGCAGAATAAATGAGGTACACAATGCAAGAAAATAGGATGAAATAAATGAACAACATGCAACTTTATTTGATTTTTTAGCAATTAAGGATGTAGAATGTTGCTAATGATTATGTAAGTAGAAATATGCAAAAAAATATGGACAAGAATGTAAAAGATGCCCTAAAATGATTCAACATTGAGCATAAATAAAGTGTTTCAATTTCATTGTCAATTCAGTCATGAAATGGCACAAAGGCATTTAATTGAAGAGTAGATGACACAAGAAACATTTATAATTTATCATGTTAAAGTTTTCATCAAATCAGTAGATGCCAATAGATAGATCATCAAATAAGTGTCACAATGAAATTAAAATCAACTGAAATGGAGATCATATGCTCAAGATATTAGCAATATAGTCGAGGGGCATATATGCAAGAAAAACATGAATATAAATAGATATAATATTACAAATTAGTCCTGATAGGAGCCTTTTATAATTTTCAAAAGCCAGCAGGACCTAGATGAAATTTGCCCAGGCACGGCACGTGAGCAACTATCTGCAATATGGGAAAGGTGTGAGGCATAGATGCAAATAGCCCAGCCCGCACGTGCATAGCACCCATGCAGGCTAGTCTCGGATCAAGGCGGAGGATCGGTGCAGGTGGCTCAGGCCACTTGGGTGGCCCAAGGTGCCTCGGAAGTGGCTTAGCTCCTCTGAGCCTAGTTGCTTTAGCAGGGTGACGAGGAGACATATGGTTCATTGGATGGCCACCATAGAGGTGTCATCCAATGGCATCTTCTCAATTTAGAAGTCTTCCCTCGTCACGTAGGTGGCGGCGATAATGGGCTTCCAGCAAGGAGCCTCCTCCTCCTTCTTGCTCCCCTGAGATGCCTGAAGCTCAAGGAAGCTTCCTGGACATCAGGTGAAGAAGCTTATGGCAAGTAGAGGAGCTGGCAGAGGCCGGCGTGCGCTGGAGGTGGAAGCTCGTCGGAGGAAGAGCTCTAGAACAGAGATCCTCCTATGCGTCCGATCAATGGCTATTCAACCAGCAAGGGAGTTAGATTACAATAACTTAAGCGTGTTGGGGTGTGCGGAGGGCTTAGGGGCAGAGAAAGTGGATCCTAGAGTGTGATCTCCTCCACCTGGTAGAGGTGATGGCCTGGAGTGAGGGAAGGTCATGGAGGAAAGAGAGAGTGTTCAGAGTAATCAGTGTAGGTGTTTGATGGGTGGCGACGATCAGAAAGGGTTTGAATTTATGTAAAGTGGTGTGTGTTCATGCAGATAATAATGAGAATCAAGACAAAGAAGTGTAGGAGCTTACCTAGACGGACATGGGGTTGGGGCGGAGGAGGTGCTTGGGTTGAGGTTCGGATCGAGTCTCGGGTCGTCGCTCAAGCGGAGTAGCAACTCCAACAAGCTCCACATCATCGAGGGTAGCCGAAACATGGCTATCAAAGCTGTGTGTCGACACCATGATGAAAGGGATCTTCGACCCTCGATCCCCTCTCCTCTGTCAAAAGAGGGAGGAGAGGGCCTATCCCTAGGCCGGAGAAATGGTGGAGGAAGTTTAAGTAGACGGAGGAGGAGTATTTATAAGTACCGGTCAACCCATTTAACTGGAGGAGAGGGTGATTTGTAACGGTTGTGGGGAGAAATGAAGGTGCGGGTTGAGGGATTTGAAGGCCACACGATGATCGAGGCGGTTAGGGCTACGAGGGAGGACTTTTAGGTAGTGGAGGGAGTGGTTGAGGTGGCCGCCAAAATAGGAACGGGGAAGGGGCGGAGCAAGGCGACGTGCGTTACGGGAGGAAGACGATGGTCATGGACAATTGGATCTTGCGATCTAACGCTCAGGATGGAAGTGCAAGGCGAGGGTCAAGATCAGATCTTTTGATCTAATCCAAGGGTGGAGATCAATGCACTGGGGACCAGCCAAGATGGGCTCTGGGGTTTATCCTACGATTGGGATGGAATGAGTGACATGGAGGGCTAGTGATCGTTGGATACTAAGCCATCAATGGCTGAGATGGAGATGGAAGGATGCAGTTGAGATTGCATCTAAGGCGAGCTCCAAGGGTTGAAAAAGAAGCACAGATGAACGGTGGAGATAGAGGAAGTGAGGGGGTGATCAGATGGCCATAAAGAAGGGCATGTGTTGCAAGGGGAAGAGGGCCACGTGACGGCTCCACAAAGCATCATGTGACC
Organism: Ottelia alismoides; assembly: GCA_037367405.1. Taxonomy (NCBI): domain Eukaryota; kingdom Viridiplantae; phylum Streptophyta; class Magnoliopsida; order Alismatales; family Hydrocharitaceae; genus Ottelia; species Ottelia alismoides. The sequence continues at coordinate 2,272,011 of JAZKJV010000416.1, forward strand.
TGATCAGATTATTCACAAAAGAGAAAAATAAAGGAAATTAGAAAATAAATAGATGAAGGTAAAATTTGGGAAAAAGTCAAAATATCAAAGTTGTAGATCTCGAGGAGATCTACAAGTTTCATGTTGGACAAAAAACCAAAAGAGAGTAAACAAACAAAGAGAAATTTTTGAAAGCAATTTTAAAAGATTAAACACACTTGTTTTAATTGTTTTGTTATTTTTTGTATTTCTTTTAAAGACAAAATAAATATCGACAATAATTACTCTAATTTTTACAGATTTTTAATGAGAAATAAAACAAGGAAAATAAATAAAATAAAAGGTGTTAATTTATTAGTTAGGGTTATTTACAGGAAGAGGGTTAATTGTTAATAATATGGAATTAATGAAGACTTTTATTGAGTTGTTTAATCAAGGAGGATAACAATTAATAGATAATATGATTAATCAAAGATTCATCAACGTGCAACACACACATATACAGACCTTTCCTTGATTATAGAAAGGTACCAATTTTAGCCATTGGATGATGAGAGTACGAGTGGAATTCAAACCACCATATGGAAACATATTGGTTTTCACCAACTATAATTCTTAAAATGAGAGATCCACTTAATTAATTCTTTGTTAGTAAAATTCACTACATGATCCTTTCTATATAAACAAGGTGTGTTATGCGTTGAAGTTTCCTTAAAATACGATGCAAAAATAGTACGCATTATGATAAATGTTAACAATTTACAAAAAATGGTGATCTTTTTACAAAATGGTGATGCAAAGTACAAATTGAAATGCACTATTGTACGTGGAAATGGTGCGATATTTGGTGTGGGAACTTAGCTTCCTGCAAATAAGAGAAACAAATATAGTTGTTTTTATGCAACCTATAATTTCTAAAATGTGGGATCCACTTAATTAATGCTTTTCTAGTAAAATCTGCGTCATGGTCTTTGCTATATTTAGTTAAAATACGTGTAATATGTGTGAAGCTTCCTTAAAAATATGATGCAAAAATAGTAGGCATTATGACATAAATGTTAGCAGTTTACCAAAAATGATCTTTTTACAAAACTACATTGTAAATTACAAATTAAAGTGTAATGTTGTACATGGAAATGGTGTGATATTTGGCATGACAACTGAACTTTCTAAAAAAAGGAGCAGCAAATATAGTTGTTTTCATGCCAACTATACTTCTTAAAATGAGGGATCCACTTAGTTACTATTTTATTACTAAAATCCATGTCATTGTCGTTGCTATATTTAGTTAAATGATGTGTAAAATGTACGAAGTTTGCTTAAAAATATAATGCAAAAACAGTACGTTTTATGAAATAAATGATAACATTTTACAAAGATGACAACCTTTTTACAAAGCTACCTTGCAAATTGCAAATTAAAACACACTGTTGGGCATGGAAATTATGCAAATTTAATATTGTTGAGCATAAACATGATGCAAGTTTATGTGTTTTCCATACTGAACAAATAGACTATATTTCACATTCAGCAGAATTTTTTTTACATTCTATGTATGAAGTTTTACATACATTCAATACCATGTCAAATACTCCGCCAAAGTGTATACTTGCAATAAATGAGTCCATCATTTCATTAACATATGTTACAATTGTAATTTCTATTTTACATTGGTACTTCAACCCACAGACCCTAAAATCCTTCTAACATTGTTATTATCCCTTTGAAACCGTTAACTTGTTAATTTTTTCCCCACGAACTGTGGTTAACTATCATCTATTTGGTCATTAACATTAGCTGGATTCCTTTACATTTTTAGTGTAGTGCTCATTTTGTTTATCAAAATTACAAAGAGTACCACTTCCTTTCTTCCCCTCACCCACCTCCTCACCTCCCCTTCCCCATCCACCACCGACCTCCTCCCTCTACTCCATCCATCTCCTCGACTTCCAGCCCCTCCCCAAACTCTGCCCCCTCCAGGACCTCTGCTCCCTCTCCGACATCTGTCCTCCCTCTATTGCATCCTCCTCTCAACCATGTGACCTATGCCCCTCCTCGACCTTCACCCTCCCTATACTCCAAACACTTCGTCAACCTCTACCCCCTCCTCGACCTTCGGCCTCCCTCTACTGCAAAATTCTATGTGGATTGAGGGAGTAGCATAAAAGGGGAGGGGTGAGAAGTGGGGGTTGTCAATTTCTCTTCAAATGGGTGGCAACAGAAGCATGAGATTGCAATGAGGTGCCTTTTTCTTATGTGTTTTTTTGCAGTCACGTCCTCGAATTTTGGGGCAATCAATCGAACATAGAAGGTGGAATGTGAAGGGGAATGTACTCCCCTCTTCTTCTTCTTCTTCTTTTTGTTAGGTAGGATTTAAAGCCGTTGAGAGGATCGCAGCTATGTGCAATCCTAACTTGTTCTTCTTGTTCTTGCCTATTGTTCGTCAGTATAGTTTGTGGATTCTCCTAAAAAGGTGCAAAGATTGAATCTAGCTTGTTGTTTTCGCATGTTAGAGTGTTGATTTATGCTTGGGTCTCTCAAGGTTTTGTGTTCTTTTTCTATTATGGTTGACCTTCGAATTTGGGAAACGATGGAGAATTCAATAGGATCGGGAGTGATGTCTTCCTTAAGTAGGGAGCCGGTTATTATTATCTTCTAGTTTATGGATGAGGAGAAGTTCAAGGAAACGATTCACATGTAAGATGTTTTCTTCCCCTTTTCCTTTTAAAAAAATGGAGTTTGAATATTGGGATGTTATATTGGTCAATTCTGATGTTGGAAATTTACGAGGTTGATTTGTGCTGGAGTCTAGGTTTTACTTCAACATGAAGCATTTCGAGGACCAGATTGCAAGGAATAGAATTGTGCACGATCTGCAAGTGGGTTGCATGGAAGGAAAGGACGGGGAGGAGGGGGAGAGAAGAAGGAAGGAGAGAGAGAGAGAGTGTGTGTGGAAGAAAACCTACCATTGGATTTGTTATGATTTGATTAACTCAATTTTAACACAAGCATGTTAACTGAAGACGTCTCAAACTAACAACAGGGTTCGTGGCTAAGATGGAGCAAGTTTATGGGATCGAGGGGATAATAGTGGTGTTTATAAGGTCGAGAAGATAATTTAGAAAGATTATAGGGTTCATAGGATAAAAATCCCTTTTATATTTTATCTTGGTCTTTTTACATTTGTCTGTTTTTTTCTATCGTAAGCTCTAAAAAAGGATTACATCTGCAAGCTCTGGTTGTCTCGATCTCTACTCTTCTTCTCTAATTTAAATTTCTTCAAGTGACATAGGTAATGTAAAAATAGAATGAGATAATGTAATAGAAATACAATATGTAAAAAGAACATAGGTAATGTAAAAATACCTCGTGTTTACAAGTGGTGCAGCAGTCATTTAAATGTAAAAAAATACTATGATATTGTAAAAACGAGATGAGAAAATGCAAAATGATCCAATGTATTGTAATTAAGTATATTGTATTGTAAAAACGGTGTACTCAAAATCACAGAGCTTAAAACTTCAAGCGTATAGATCATTCATGCAATCGAAAGCACTTAACTAAAAACCTGATCCGTATATACATATCATGTAATCTAATAAGGATTTCTTCTTATTGTGCCATTGATAAGGGCTAAGAATCGGTTTCGCGGCTTTTTATTTTGATGAAAGTGGTCGATTGTAGCAAAAGCCACGAAACAAGATCGGTTCTTGAACCTATCAAACAATTACGGTTTTCGGTCGGAAAACCGTTCACTAATATTTTACCAGGCAAGTGTTCCTGGGTCGAACTCAAGGAGGTAGAATAAATTCCCTAGATTTTTATCCTAGTAATTTTATTTTTAATTCTTCTCTAAGTGATCAAGTCAAAACACCTCTTTTTTATTGATTTTTTATTTTTTATTTTTTATTTGATTTTATTATTTTCATATTTTTATTTAATTTTCAAAAAGGGAAGATTTTTCAAAAGAATTACTTATTATATAATAGATGGATATGATATAGGTGATACAATATAATAGGGTAAACGGGGTTCGAGCCGCGAGATCGAACTACACAAGAAATCAAAACAAAACGAAGTACGATTCGACAAAATCAAAACACGTCGAAAACACGTCAAAAATCCACGAAATCTTTATACTAGGTAGTTGGGGTAGTTGTGTAACTACCCTCAAGAAATCGTCAAAAACCGAGGTCACACGAAGTAGAAACAACCCCTACAGCCCAGGGGCATAAGCGCAAGAAAATTCTAATTAAAAAGTTTGCAATTAGGTCCTCAAGGACTGTTCTGAAGAAAAAGTAAACAAATGTTTACATTTAGGTCCCTGCGGAGGGACCTAAATGCAAATATGGAAAACTTGTGAGGCGGGATGCAGTTCTGGAAACCTGCTGGACTTAAGATGAAAATTTTCCACCGTTTCAAGTTCGGCGGCTGAGATTAGAAGGCTTCAGGCGCTGATCGACGGTTCTACGGATGCCACATGTCGGCCACATGTAACGTCTAGTGTTCTTGAGGTTGTTGAACTACTGACGATCAGCCGCTCTTCTCCGATTTTATCCGGCCAACTGAGGAACGCTTTGGCACTCCGGCGGGGCCAGAGGGGTGGCTCCTCCACCCCTCGAGCTCGCCCGCAGTAGAATTCCGGCGGTGGTTGCTCGGAGCGGCTGTGAAGTGACGATGAAGATGGCTGTCTCAGCTACCTGGAGGTGGGCTCTATTCTGTCGATGGATCTTTGAGATGGCTTTCCATGACGAACTAAGACGTCCAGGCCTTGGAAAATAGCTCGCGATGATCTTGAACCTGCAATTAACAAGATAGGATGCTCGATTCGCCAAGGAAACGGCCGATGGATGACAAGTTGCAAGCTCAAAGTTGGTGAAACATCTTAGTTTCCAGACAAATATCCAGTTGCGTGGGATGGATGATGGTTTTGGAGATGCGATTCAAATCAAAACGGGAACGGATTGAAAGGGCTTTTGAATGTGCGTCTAAGCTAGTTGATTAGGCTATCTGAAAACGCAATTAGCCACGCTAATCGTGGCTCGAAGCTCAAGAATAAAATGAAGAAAAGATGGATGAAGAGGTCTGGGAGTCCAAGGTGTATTACCTGGAATGGCTGCTCAACGGCGACCCTTGACCGGAGCGGAACGCGGCGTAGGCGGCGATACAAGGCGGAGCTTGGCCTTGGAACGATCCTCCGACGTGCCTTCTTCCTCGCTAGCTCCTCCTCGGCGCTGTCACCGCCTCGATGTGGCAGGAACGAAGCTTGGAAGTAGGGGGGTCGAACACCTGGAGCTGGGGCTCTGGGGTTGTTGGAAGGTTATTTGTTAATGGCGACCTTGGAGCCTTTATATAGGGAGTTTTCTTGGGCTCCAAGGTTAGATCGACGATGGGCGATGGAGTGGGTAGTTAGGAGAAGGTATCGGAGGGTCTAGATCGGTCGGAAGCTTCTGGAGTGGCACGGGAAAAATAGGAGAAGTTGGCCGGCCGAACAGACTGGGCGCAACAGCTTCTTGGGGAAGAAGGTCCCAGGTGCTGACAAGTGTCAGCACCTGGTTGGCCCAAAAGTGAATTTAGTTTGTAAAATAGATAATAAATAGTAGATAAACTTATTTTAAATAACTATAAACACAAGAAATGTAAATAAATTATTTTCTAATTTATGGTATAAATATTTTTTATAAATAATAAATATTATTTAAAATATAAATATTATATTAATAAATATGTATTTATAAATAGGTTTTAGATTTTTAAGTTAATAAATAAATAAGTAACAATTAATTTTATATTTTCTTAATTATTAGAATATTAAATAAGGTTCATACGAATTTTTATGGATTTTAATAATTTAGTTTGCATATTTTAATAAATATGGTTAGTATCTAAGTAGGTCATTTATACCTATATTTTGGGGTTTTTTTGATTTTATTAAAATAATAAATAGTCTCCAAAAATTATGAAATAATTTATGGTGAAACTACAAGATCATGAAATAATTTAAAAATTATAAAATTAAGAAAATGATAAATAATGTGTGTTACATAAAATAAATAGCCCAGAAACATTGTTGTCTTTTGGTCCCAAAACTGACTTTTTGCAAACGGACTCCGAATATGATGAAACCACTTTTATTAATTAGAGAATATTATTTTATGAACTTTAAAGGTGAGTAGAGTGAAATTAGAGTTCGTATGAGGAAGTTATGATGTTCGGAAGTTGAGATTTTGACAATTTGCAGGCTGGGTTTCTTGGCATATATACAGGGTAATATTTTTAACTTATTTTTATATTTTTATATACATTTTTAGGAATAATTAGGAGAAGAGTTTGGTGAAAAATATATTCATATGAAATAATTAAAATTCTTTGAAGTTTTGTATTTATTGTATAAATAATGAAGAGTGTATATGTGTGTGTTAATTTTTGTTTATGTTTTCTTTCCTTATCTCCCCCTACTTTTTGGTTTGTCGACCAATCCATGCTGACTTGGTCTCGGGGGTTGGGCTATAAATATATCTTACAACTATATTTATATTTTAAGTCATATTGTATATATATACATATATTCAATCTGCCTTTTTCTTTATTTTTCTGGTTCTTTATTTATTTACATGATTTTAGTGGTTAAAAGTGAATATTTACACATGAATGGTGTTTTGTTAAAATATAAGAATTAATGGATATTTAGATGTATTTGTTAAGGGTTTTAAGACAAAATGCGACAGAAAAGTTAATGAATCATGGATTCATCAGCCATCTATCTTTATAAATGTTAATTATAAAAATATAGTTTGAACTAGAAAATGTGATTTAGAACATGATACATCAAAAAATGCAATAGAACATGAGTGTATGAATATGCATTGAAATGGAACTTCAAGAATTGAAATGAAAAAAAATCATCCTTTGATTTTTGAGATTAGATGATAAAAAGAGATCAATATGTCCTTAATGAAAGGAAATGAAAATTTTGATAGAAGAATGAAAAATACCTTTATAATATCAATATCATTGGAAGATCTCGAGCTTGTCATAGATGATGTTGATGAAAACAACGGAGAGAGAGGAGAATTTAGAGAAAGAAAGAAACCCGAAAGAGCATCGAGACCGGAGACGACGATCACGAGTCTGGAGGGATGCTCGATGCGATTTGAATAATCACTGAAGATTTCTTTGATGTGATTTTAATGATTAATCTAGATATTAATTGGTAGGATAATTAGCTTCACTTGAAATAAGGAATTTAAATGAAGGAGGGAGAAAGGATACTAAAATATTGTATTTGATTAGTGGATTTGGAGTGGAATAGTGGTTTTGATAAGGACCATGGAAGAAAATCGGGTGGCTCCTCTCTCTCTCTCTCTCTCTCTCTCTCTCTGTGTGTGTGTGTGTGTGTGTGCGCGCGTGTATGGGTGGTTGTATGGGCATGTGTGGGCATATGAGTACATGTGAGTGCATGTGTGTATGTGTGTGTGCATATGCGTATGCGTGTGCATATGTGTGTGGGTGTGCATGTGTGTGTGTGTATGTGTGTGTATGTGTGTGTCTATGTTTTGTTATGTGTCCGTGGGGGTGATGAATCTGCATTTCATCATCTTTATTCATTTATTTTAGCATAAAATCGCTTCTAAAATACATGTATATATTAACAAATCTATATTCTTACTAACTTGCATCTTGGTGTAAATATTGTATATTTATCACATTTTAACCCCAAATAAATAAATAAATAAAGGAAAAAATAAACAAAAAAAGTATGTATATATGTAATAGATATAGACTGACCCGAACACCAAGAGAATGTCAAGACTTGACATGATCGACCATGAATAAAGTAGGGGAGATAGGGTCTTTAATCAGAAAATCTAAAAAATATATATTGTAAATACTTTTCATTCTTTATTTTGAATATATTATGTATATATTTGTATAAAACATACACTATTTTATTTGTCCACAAATTAAACTCGAAATAAATAATTTTCTAAATGAAAGTTGTAAATAATTTTTTTTCTAAATAATAAAAATAATTGTAAAATAAATCATGTACAGAATAAAAGTAACCACTTTCGGAAAAAGCCTTAAAGCAATTATTGAAAAGCCAATTCTGGTTCCATATGAACTCGAATTGAATTAAACTCACTTCTAACGTATTCTAAATTAAATTATCTTTAAAATGTCAGTTTTCATAATCGTTGGATTTACGATTGGAAAGACAACTTTCTGGGATGGTTTTTGCAATTTTACCACTTATTTATTGTATTTATTTATTCATAATTTTTTATACATAATGTATTTTTAAATAATTGTAAATATTTTTAATAATTATATAAAATAAAAATAAAAAATAATATAATATAAAACATAAAATAACATAATTTCCTTATTTAACCATGTATATAATGTACCATATGTATATATTATATGTATATAATTAATTTTCATTAAATAACTAATGTTTATTATTTAAATTAATAAAATGATGAAAATGATTTATTTATTTATTTATGTAAATAATATATCGTATGTATATAATTTAGCTCCTTAATTAACCCACCACTAAAGTGTCTCTTTAAATTATTTACATATATTATTTAATTAATACATTTTGAAATTATTTAATTAATTTATTTATTCAATTAATCATTAATTCCACCATTAACATCTTTCCCTTTATTCCCTCCCCATTAATTCATTTTTTGAAATCCAATTTTTCTATTTATTTGGCTCCTCCTCCCTCATTCCAATTTGATCAATCCTTTGGAGAGAAGCCTATTCTCTAAGAGCAATCTTTGGTGGAAAGGAGCCCAGTTTCCGAGTCATCTGGTGATAGCGAGTCGGTCTTCGTCGAGGCCATTACGGCATTAATCGATCCCAATCAGTGAGATCTACATCCATTTTCTATCTTTTAATTAGGTAATTTTAGGATTAATTTTCATTTTGATTTCGTTGTCAACTTTCAATTTTAGATCGTAGTTTCTCATGGTTAATCATTGTTCTTCATCGATTTGATCCGAGCCGATTTTACATCCACCTTATAATCCTTACACATATGTGTTCTATCTCTCATGATCTATCTCCTTTGGCCACGTACGGTGGTCAGAGAAATGAGTTCTAATCCCTCACCGAACAACGGAACCATCCATTCACCTAACCTCTGTTTGATTTTTTTGATTGAGTCGTCGTGCTTTGGTAGGCTTTTATTCTATTTTATTGCAGGTACATAGTAAAAAATCATTTTCTCTTCTAAAAAAATTAAAAAATGTAACAATGATGCAGCAGGCACTGCCTCTCCAACCGTTGGTGGCGCCCGCCGCCCTAATTCGACTTCCGCCATCGCCGCAGCGCTTTGAGAACCCAAGACACCGTCCGTCTCCGCTTGAGATCCAAACCGCCTAATGAGGAACCTCCACCTCGAGCACCATCCTCGTCGATGTGCCCTAGCTCTACCTCCTGGAGTCGCATACCACCACTGTAGATCAGAAGAACCTCCATCACCTTCTCACCCTCTATAGCAGCATACGCCACCACCCTTCGTTGCTCCAACTCCGCCTACGCAAAGAGATCCTCCTCCCTCAAGGGCTGCCACCATCCTTCAATTTGGGGCGAGAAGAATGAAGCGTCAGCCTGTAGTGCTTAAACCCTAATGACGCACCTGCGGGGCACGTGCGCCTGCTTAAAATATCTTCGGGAAAATTGCATCCAATGCCCTGGATTTCTCTAAGTTGCAGAGAGGACCCCTCCAGTTAGCACGCAAATGCAACGCACACCATTTATTTCTTTATATTTTAATGCAAAAATATTGAATAATTGCAATTCAGCCCTATATTTCCAGAATAATTTTTGCATGCCATTTATTGTTGAAATAAATATTATTTATGCTCAATAAATTCTCCAAAAATCATATTGAGTTCCTATTACTTGTCTTTTCATAGTATAAATTTTTCATTGCATTTTATTTCCATTTGCTATTATTAAAAATTCAAAAACATGACCATCTTATCTGTCAAAAATTAGAAAATTCAAAAAAATGAATATTGCTTCAAAAATTCGAAAAAATAGGATGGTTGCTTTTGTTATATTTTATTTCCTCTATAAATTTCATGCATTAAATATTTTTAAAACTCTATAAATTTCTAAAATATCAAAAATTTGAAAAAAAAATCATAGAAAATTGTCAAAAATCCCAAAAATAATAATTACATTTCATTTTGTAGATAATTTCTTATAGTTTTCAAGTAAATAAATCTAGTAATTTTTTAGTTTATTTGATATTTTTAAATTGCAAAATATTTATACTTGTTCAATGTTTAATATTATTTTTTGATTTTGTAAAAATCCATAAAAAATTGAAATCTATTAAAAATCACTAAAAACATTATAAAAAGTATAAAATATAATAATATAGTTTAATCATTTTTAATATATTTTAAAACAAAAAAAAATAAAAAAGGCCCTTCTATATTTTTGTATAACTTTTATTTCTGATTTTATTCCTAATTTTAATAAAATCCATAAAAACAAAAAATCACTAAAAACTAAAAATTAGAAAATATAAAAAATAAATAAAAATAAAAAATATAATAACCAAGAGTAGTGTTCATAGAATTTCATTCTTTACTTCATTGATCCTTTCATTGATTTAATAACCCTCGGGATTTTGTAGCTTCCCTGAGTTTGATCCTATTTGCTATACATGTAAAATAAATAGCAAATTTCTCTTGCTATTTTTTCAATTATTTTTTAGCTCAATAAGTAAAAAAATATTGTTGAGGGATTTTAGGGTTGCAACAACCTTTGTGAACAATTCATTTAAATAAAACCTAAGAAACATACAGTCAACAAAATAACGTTGTTGCAGGGGAGGCACAGCGAGGGTAGTCAGGTTTTTCATTTTACCTACTATTCTTGGTTGTAAAATTCTGTTTATATTTTTCTATATTCTTTCATTATTTATATTCATTGTGTTTATTCAAATTCATTTTTTTCTTTCTCATATTTTATACTTGTGTCTCTTGCACATTCTTTCTTTCCTCTTTCTTGCGAGGGCTTGTGGAATGAAGGAGGCGATCTTGCGAGGGCCCGCGGAGCAAAGGAGGCGATCCTAGGAGAGTCGAAGCACCTGAGAGAAGCAGAGGCTGGACGTTCTTCACCGGCCAGCAGGAGAGAGCGGCGAGGAGGGAAGGAGCTTGTTGAAGAGGAGAAACTTTTAGCATAGAATTTATTCTTTCAAAAAAATCTTTTAATTAATTTATATATAATTTCAGTACTCACCCTTTTCTGTTTTCTTAGAGACACCTAGACACTATTATTTGGGGTTTCTTTCACCCAGTGCCGGTGCACTTGGGGGACCTCACTGCTATTTTCTCGTTGTTTTTATCGCTTTTATTTTTATTTATTTCTCATGGATTTGTGTTTTCTGTCTTTATTTTATTTTGTTTTTGTGAATGAAGCCTCTATCCTTAGGTTTTATTTGGTTGAGCCAAGTAATTATTAGGTCCAAAGCCCTAAAAGAATATCAGTTCCTATAAATTATTTGGACTTAGGCAATTCCTGAATAGAAGTTACTTCTTGGGATGGTTCTCGCTTACATTTGCATATAGTTTAGTTTTATTTTTATGCACGGATCATATAGCATGTAGAGTGCTGGAGTCAGGTATGCACCTCTATCTCAAGCATTTGTGTCTCATATATTTCTCGTGCATCGGCTTTTTCATTTTCCTCCCTCTGTTTTATGGATATAGGAATAAAAGATCTTTAACGGTCATCACCGAGTTGAGTAGGTGAATATGGGGTTGCATTGTATTTGTATGTGCTTGGTATTGAGTTTGTTACGCTCATTTTCTCAAGATCATTAGCAGTCACCTAATAAATCATCATCACTCATGTTTTCCCTCCCACCTACCCTTCACTCTGAGGGCCAAATACTGTCCAACATTTCCCAAGCTCAGATCCCTTCACTCTGGCAGGTCAATGATCTCTTTGATCTTGACCAAGATTTCTTTGAGCCTTACATTTCTGATCTAGTGGACGGTTTCTCTATGACTTTGAGAGAGAACTTAATATTCGAGTTTGATGGTTCCTTCTCGTTCTCGAATCAGTCTGACTTGCCACATCTCCCTGAGGGTTATCTGGGGGATATGTTTTATTTGTACTCGATCTCATGCTTTGGGAGTACATACGTTCTGTCAAATGTCGAGACTGAGTTTTTTTATTTGTTGAGTGCCATGATTCTTCCAATTTTTTTGAGTTTGATTTTTCCCTCCTCGACGACCCTCGTGAGGATGAGTTGATCTTTGAGATATTCGACGTTGTTTTTTAATTTTCTACATTATGTACATCGGATACCTGTTTTTTTAGAGAGTCTCATGTTCTTGACCTTCCATACCCATTTGAGACGTTGATTGACGTAGAGGAATCCATTATTGGTCCTTCTTTCTCCTTGTTTGATTTTTTCGGATCCACATGTGCACTTCATTTTTGATCTTGAGCCGATTATTTCATTTGTGTTATCGGAGTCGATTTGTACGTTTTATTCTCTTTTCCTGGTAGTTGACACCCACCTGAGTGAGTATTCAGGTGTCTCTTTTGATTATGTTGAGTTCGTTGTTGTTCTCACACCAAGACCACAACAACAGTACGGCATTCGTATTATAGATGTTGTCCTGAACCTCAACACTACGTTGACCTAGCCTTTGCGCCTAGCTAGGGGCATAAACTCTAGCGCTTGTTGAGAGGCACCTCAACAATGTCTACTTTGTAAATATGAGTTTCATCTTAATTTGTTCCTTCCTTCTTCCGTTTTATTATTCACCTCTTTTAAGTGTATATTTGTGGGTGTGCTATACTTAGGATGTACTTTATACTAAGTATAAGGGAGGTGAATGATTTGAATTGTCCATCTTCATCATGTATCATCACTCATGTTGTTGCTTATACTTGGGGAACCCTTACCAGAAGTAAAGGGGGTGTCATTGTTCATTCCATCTTCTATGTGTTTATCTTTTATTTCTTTTGTTCTTCTCACTTGTCACCCAACTTGTTGATATTCTGTACTTAGGGATATTTTACCCTTGATATTATATACTTAGGGATATTTTACCCTAAGTATAAGGGGACAAGTCGAGCCGTTGAGTCCGTACATTCTTTCCCTCAATTTTTCCCTTATGTACAATCTTCTATACTTAGGATTAATTAATCCTAAGTATAGGGAGGATCACTGACTTCTATTCATTCTTTGAGTCATGGTTGTATAGTGTTCTTTTCACTTTCTATACTTAGCGCGAGTTATGTCTTCCTTTGCAGCTCTTTGATCACTATGAGGACATAGTTCGAGCTAAGTATTTGGGGTGTCGTATATATTATATATATACTTTATCAATAACTCATACTTTCAAATGGCTATAAAAATGTGATACTTTTTTCATATTATTGGGATATGTATATAAATGTGTAAAATCTGCGTGTGTATATAAACTTTTCTCACCTTCCATCTTGTAACACATATAAAAAAATTGTATCCTCTTACAAAATATTGTATAATCCTTGTTTATACTTGTATATATTTTACTAATCCTTTTTCTCTGAAAAAATTATTCTGTATATATTTCATGCACTTGCATGTGCATTTTTCAGAATAGTATTGATATTTAAACTGAGTCTAGAATAAATTTGAAGAAAGGAGTCTAGTTGGACCTTAATCCACTTAATTTTAGAGGAACCTTATAAGAACTAGAGTTAAGACTTTCATGTTCTACCGACTTAATTCTTTGAGTCCATAAGACTATGTTCACATGTCATATTAAGTAGTCTAAGTAGAATATTTAACAACACGCGCATGATTCTTCTAGACGATCTTGGACAAATACTCTACACGTAGCTCTTCATGGAGGAGGAGGAGGTGGTGAGGAGATAGAATCTTTTGGCTTGGGGTAGCACACAGTATGTAACAACTATTGGGAATATCTGTCTTTCTTTAGGGAGGGTAGTGCATCTCAACCTGATCTAGTAGCATTGAGGTCTAAAGACAGGATGTTGTGGGGTTGCAATAATGTTTCAAAAGAGGGATAGTCCACTAGCTCAAGAGGAAAACTCCTTATGTACATGTTGCACCTTGTACATATTAAAAAAATGCAGAATCTCCAAAAGTGGACAGCCCTGATTGAAAAGTAAAATTCATGCCATAGTGTATATACAAGTAAAGAAAAATAAGAAGAGCTTCAAAGTAAAATTTTTGTAAGATTGCAGACGGATCACTTGGCTACACTAGTCATGCATTCAAGGATAGATAGTTACACTGGTCACTGTCCATTCTTTTCTCCATCTCCTCTTCTTGAGCCGATTGTACTTGAACTTAGAAGGGAACATCCCCGCTCCTCGAGGAAAGAGTTGCTAGACCGGGGGACTAGAGTTACCTTGTTGAGAGAGGATGTCCTTTGCTACTTTTGAGATGGGGAGCTACATTTCACTTACACCGTACAAGTAAAGATTCATAGTAATAAGAATTTGTGTATGTAGACTAGTTCTCACCTGACTGTTGAGACAGCCTGAATTGGAGTCTTGTGGAACTTGAAGGCTGTTAGGTTTTGAATCTGATTCCCGTTAAGGTCCCGCCACACTAATAATCAGAGGTCTGACAGAGCTCTATACAAGAACTTTATGAAGATAAGTTTAATACTCAATATTGACGTAATTTCTTTTTTTTCTTTCTTTTTCTTTTATTCACTTATTCTTTCAAATAAGTATTTGCCAAGGGACTAGAAAGGTAAAGCATAGGGGGATGACGAATCTGCATTTCATCATTTTGATTCATTTATTTTAGCTTAAAATTCCTTCAAAAATGCATATATATATTAATAAATCTACATTCTTACTAACCTGCATCTTGGTGTAAATATTGTATATGGAAAATAAAAGTTTGTGTATAGAAAATAAATAAATGTATATATTGTATATATTTTATATAGAAAATAAAGTTTGTATATATTGTATAAAGAAAATAAAAGTTTGTATATAGAGGGATGATGAATCACTTTTTAACCTAAAATAAATAAATAAATAAAGGAAATATAGAAAATAAAAGTTTGTATATATGTAATAAATACGGACTGACCCGAACCCTGAGAGAAGGTCAAGACTTAACCTGATCGATCAGGAATAAAGTAGGGGGAGATAGGGTCTTTAGTCAGAAAATCCAAAAAAATATTTTGTAAATACTTTTCATTCTTTATTTTGAATTTATTTAGTTTATAATTGTATAAAACTTATACTATTTTGTTTGTCCATAAATTGACCTCAAATTAAATAATAATAATAATATAAACAGAAGTTGTAAATAAAAATATTTTCTAAATAATAAAAATAATTGCAAAATAAATCATGTACAAAATAAAAGTAACTGCATTCAGAAAAAGTTGTAAAGTGTTAATTGAAAGGCCAATTCCAGCTCCATATGAACTCGAATTGAATCAAACTCACTTCCATCGTATTCTAAATTAAATTATCTTTAAAATGCTAATGGTTTCATAATCTTTAGAGTTACGGTTTGAAAGAAGGTTTTATGGGGTGTTTTTTGCAATCTTACTGCTTATTTATTGTATTTATTTATTCATATTTATTTTATACATGGTATATTATTAAATAATTATTAATATTTTTAATAATTATCTAAAATAAAAATAATATAATATAATATAAAACATAAAATAACATAATTTTCTTATTTAACCATGAGTTTAAAGTACCATGTGTATATATTATATGTATATAATTAATTTCCATAAATAACCACACTAAAAAATAAAAAAGAAATATTTATTATTTAACTTAATAAAATGGCAAAAATGATTTATTTATTTATTTATGTAAATAATATACCATGTGTACATAATTTAATTCCTTAATTAACCCACCATTAAAGTGGCTCTTTAAATTATTGACATATATTATTTTACTTAATTTATTTCAAAATTGTTTAATTTATGTATTTTTTCAATTAATCATTAATTCCACCATTAATATCTTTCTTTTTTTCCCCTCTCCATTAATTCATTTTTTAAAATTCAATTTTTTTCTATTTATTTGGCTTCTCCTCCCTCATTCCAATTTGATCAATCCTTTGGAGAAGAGCCTATTCTCTAAGAGCAATCTTTAGTGGAAAGGAGCCCAGCTTCCAAGCCGTCCAGTAACAGCGAGTCGGTCTTCGTCAAGGCCATTATGGCGTTAATCTGATTCCAATTAGTGCGATCCACTTCCATTTTCTAACTTTTAATAAGGTAATTTTATGATTAATTTTCATTTTGATTTCGTTGTTAATTTTCAATTTTAGATCATAGTTTCTCATGGTTAATTATTGTTCTTCATCGATTTGATCTGATCCGATTTCACATCCACCTTTTAATCCCTACACGTTCATGTTCTATCTCTCACGATCTATCTCCTCCAACTACGCACGGTGGTCAGAGAAACAGTTCCAATCCCTCACCGAACAACGAAACCATCCATTCACCTAAACTCTGTTTGATTTTTTTACCGAGCTGTCATGCTCGAGTCGATTTTTATTTTATTTTGTTACGGGTACACAATGAAAAAAATCATTTGTTATTCTCAGAAAAATTAAAAAAAGCTCGTAACAGTGACACAACAGGTACAATCCTCCCCAACCGTCGACAGTGCCTGCCGCCCCTACTCGACTTCTTGCATCGCCGCAGCGCTTGGAGAACCCAAGCCACCATCCATCACCGCTCGAGTTCCGAACCACCTAATGAGGAACCTCTGCCCCAAGCACCATCCTTGTCATTGTGCCCTAGCTCTATCTCCTAGAGTCACGTACCACCATAAGAGAACAGAACAACCTTCATCACCTTTTTACCCTCGAGAGCAGCATACGCCATCGTCCTTCATTGCTCCGACTCCGTCCGTGCAAAGAGCTCCTCCATCCTTAAGAGCTCCACCGTCCTTCGATTTGGGGCAAGAAGAACGAAGCCTCGACCTGCATCGCTTAAACCCTAAGCGGCGCACATGCGCCTGCATAAAATATCTTCAGGCAAATTGCATCCAGTCCCCTGGATTTCCTGAAATTTTAAAGAAGACCCCGCCAGTTCACATGCATGTGCAATGCACGCCCAACCTAGATAATTTACGATTTCTGTCCACCATTTATTTCTTGTTATATTTTAATGCAAAAATGTTGAATTATTGCATTTTCGTCTTGTGTTTCCATATTTGTATTTGCAAGATTTTATTGTTGAAATAAATATTATTTCTGCTCAATAAATTATCCAAAAATCAAATTGAATTCCTATTACTTGTATTTTCAAAGTATACATTTTCATTGCATTTCCATTTTCTATTATTAAAAATTCAAAAACATCACCATTTTCTTTGTCTAAAATTAGAAAATTCATGAAGACTACAATATTTTTTCAAAAATTATAAAAAATAGAATAGTTTGTGTTTGTTATATTTTATTTACTGTGTAAATTTCATGCATTAAATATTTTTAACCAAAAAATTTGTAATATATCAAAAATCTTAAAATAATCATAAAAAATAGTAGAAAATCCCAAAAATAGTAATTTCACTTCTTGTTTGTAGATAATTTCTTATAGATTTCAGGAAAAATAAATCCAATAACTTTTGAGTTATTTGATATTTCTAAATTGCAAAATATCCAAGCTTGTTCAGTATTTAACATTAGTTTGAGTTTCTTGAATTTTATAAAATCCATAAAAACTTGAAAAATCTTCGAAAAAACTCCAAAAACATTATAAAAAGTATAAAACACAAAAACACATTATTTTAACCTTTTTTATCATTTTTATTATATTTTAAAAAAAAATAAAAATAACACTCTCCATTTTTTTATTTAACTTTTATTTCTTATTTTATTTCTGATTTTTATAAAATCCCTAAAATTAAAAACCACTAAAAATTAAAAATCAGAAAATATAATAATTTTAAAAAAATATAAAAATATAAAAACCAAGAGTAGTGGTCATAGAATTTCCTTCTTTATTTCATTGATCCTTTCATTGATTTAATGATCCTCAGGATTTTTTAGCCTCCTTGAGTTCGATCATGTTTGCTATACAGGTAAATTAGATAGCAAATTTCTCTTGCTACATTTTTATTTATTTTTTGGCTCAAGAAGTAAATAAAATCTTTGTTTTGGGATTTTAGGGCTGCAACGACATCACATTTACTTCATATTTAAAACCCCAAAAATTCCTTACTTAATGGGGGCGTGTGTGCGGGTGTGTGTTGTGTTCAAGGTGTTGCATGCAACATGCATCATGTGCATGCATGTGTAATGTGCAAGCATGTGTGTGTGTACGCGCATGTGTACATGAAGAGGTTGATGTAGGGGTATGTTGTGTGTGTGCGCGTATGCTGGTCCAGGTGTATGGGCGTAGGCATGGTCATGTGCGTGCATATGCGGGTACGTGTGCATAGGCATCGTCATGTGCATGTATGTAGGCATTGTCGTACGCGTGTGGGTCTGTGTATGTCTGTGTGTACATGCATGTGTGAGTGTGTGTGGGTGTGCGTGTAGGTGTGAGTGTACGTGTATGTTTGTGGTCTCGGTGTGCGTGTGGGTGTGGGTGTATGTATGCATGTGGGTGAGGGTGTGTAGGTGTGCTCATGCACATACGCATGTGGGTGTGTGCGTGTACGTGTTGGTGTGTGTGCTTGGGGTGTGTGTGTGTGTGTGCACGCGCGCGCGTGCGTGCGTGCATCTGCATGTATTGCAATGTACAGTGTGATATGTGCATCGTGTGTGTGTGTGCGCGCGCGCATGTGTAGTGTGTGGGGGGATGTTGCAATGGGCAGTGTGCACCATGTAGTGGGCAGTATGTAGTGTGCTAAGTGTACTTGTGTGTGTGTGTAGTTTGTGTGCATACATGTGTGTGGCTGTATGTGTGTGTGGGTGTATGGGTGCATTTGGGGGTGTTGTGCAAGTGTGGGGTGCATATGGGGGAGTGTGTGGGCATGCGGTCATGTGTGTGCACATGTGCATGCGTGTACATGTGTGTGCGTGTGCATGTGTGTGGGTGTGTGTGGGTGGGTGGGTGTGTGTATTCGTTTGTGTGTGTGTGTGTGCGTGCATGTGCACGGGTGTATGGGAGTGTATGGTTGTATGTGTATGTGTTGCAGAGTGCAACGTGCAGCGTGCAATGTGTAGGGTGCAGCATGTGTGGTGTGTGTGTGTGTGTGTGTTCGTGCGTACGTGTGTACATGTATGCGTGTGGGTGTGTGTTTGTGCGTATCAGGATGTGGGTGTGCAGGTATGCATGTGGGAGTGCATGTGTGCATGTGTGTGTGGGTGTGCGTGTGTGGGTGTGTGTGCACACGTGTGTAAGTGCATGTGTGTGCGTGTGGAGTGTGTGTATGTGTGTGTGCTTGCGGGTGTGCATATGTTGGGGGTGTGTGTGCATGTGTGTGGGTGTATGTTGCAATGTGCAGTGTGCATGTGTGTGTGCGTGCATGTGCACATGTGCATGTGAGGGTGTGCATATTTGGGGGGGTGCATGTGCATGTTGATGGCTCGTTGATCGCGTATGTAAATTTGTAATCGTTGTAGCATGGCACTCAACGGGTCATGTAGAACCGAGAGAAGGATCTCCGCGAGGAGTGTCTTAACTTGAATTTATATCTCGAGCAAGTCCGAAGTCGAACAAAGGGACATAATCGATTAAGTAGTTTTACTTAAGGTTCAATAACAATGATCGAGCTACTAAGAGGGGCTATCTCGATTGGGCCAGGTAACAATGCACTGCAACATGTATGAATGAGATTTTTTGTGATTTTTATGCAATTTAAAAAGATGCTATGAAATGCACATGAAAGCAAGCACACCAAATGGAACTAAGTGACAAGCTGTTTTGATTAAATTAAGCTCTTGAAATGTCTCAATCAAGTATCTAGATAGTTCCTTAATCCAAATTCTATCACGAATTAAGCTCAAGAAATGGTCGAGGCTTAATATGCATCACACTGTAAGGCAACTTTAACGAATAATACATTAAGCTCTAAAAGTCACATTATTTCAGGAATTAAAAGTCAAATAAATTACTAATTCAGTTCTTGGAAATTTAGTTAATGGTTAATCAAATCATGGAGCAAAGTGGTGCATGTAATCCATTTATCAAGCCAATTAAGGAGACCAGTTAAGCTCAACTATCCATTTATTTCAGTCAAAAGACATGCAAATTCAAGTTCTGGAATACAGGGACAAAAGTGCAAATTTTTATTGTTTTCGCACAAAATAAATAAATAAATAGAAATAAAATGCAGGATAAGAAT
Source organism: Ottelia alismoides (assembly GCA_037367405.1). Classification (NCBI taxonomy): domain Eukaryota; kingdom Viridiplantae; phylum Streptophyta; class Magnoliopsida; order Alismatales; family Hydrocharitaceae; genus Ottelia; species Ottelia alismoides. Next base: position 2,292,297 of record JAZKJV010000416.1, read on the forward strand.
TGCAAAATTACCCAAATGTCACGTGCTACGCACGTGTTGTGTGATGGCCGGGGGTGCTTTTGCAAATATGATAACCTTCAGTGCGTATCAGCAATTTTTCTAATTTTTGTTTTAAAAAGAACCCAACCCTAGCTTCTTGTCTTGGAGTCTTCGACTTCAAATAAGGGGGGAGGGGAGACGTCGCTGCCAGGGTCGAGGCCGATGGCGCCGCCGCGATGCGTGCGGCTGCGCGGCGGAGCGACGGTCGGGAGGCAGTGGTGGCGCGGCCTGGAAATGATATGGTGGTCCGCAGGAGGTGTCGAGCAGGTGCAGCCGCGGTGGAAGCTGTTGTCACGGGAGTTAACGGGTTGGCGAGGGAGCTCGGCGGCGCTCCGTGCGATGCAGGACTGCACGGGTTGACGGAGCGTTGGCGAGGAAGCTTCAGAAGATGTGCTTCCAGGCGGGCCAGGGCTTGGAGCGGCCACTAGATAGGCGGAGCCTTGCAGGGGTACCACGTTGGAGTGGTAGAGGCTGGGCGGCGCTCCGTTGTGAGGGCCGGCGCGGGCTACAGTGAAGTCAGGGCACGTTGGGCTCTACGAGGAGGGCAAACGCGAGAGGAGTCTGGAGCGAAGGGGAGGACACCTGCTAGCTTGATTTTTTATATTTTTTTTGTTTTTATTTTGTTATGTAAACAGAAATTTTTTTTAATCAGACAATAAATGAAAGACAACTTTTTTTTATTTTCTTTAACGAAAACTGTAAATAGGGACAATATTAAAGATTTTTTATTTTATTTATTTATTTATATTTTTCTAAAAGAACCTGCTAAACAAATGTTAAATAAAACAACTATGTATTTTTTTATCTTTTTTATTTATAAATAAAATAGGAGGTGTGAACTGAGATGGATCTTGGCGAGATGAAAGAGAGATCCATGTCTCCGACCACCGTACGTGGTCAGAGGTGATAGGTTGCGTGAGATAGAACATGAAACAGAGAGATCGTGAGATGAAATGAAAAATTCGGTTCAGATCAGAATCGAGTTGTAGTTGTGATGAAAATTTTTCTTGGGTTCTTAGGATCTAAAGATTAGTAAAATCGATGCAAAATTAAAGACACGATTTATCTAAGCAAAACGACGGGAAATAAAATGGATCTCACCTCGGGATCGGAAATGTCGTGATGGCATCGACGAGGGCTGATGCGCTATCACCGGACGGCTCGGAGACTGGGCACCCTTCTTTGACAAGATGGCTCTCGGAGATCGGGCTCCTCTCCACCAAAGATTGATCAAGCATGCCATGAATGAGGGATGAAGTAGCCAACAAAAAGACAGAAAAATAAAAAAGGAAGGTATATACATTTAAGGAAGGTATTTATTGGTAGAATTAATAAAATAATTAAATATATAAATTAATTAATTATGAAATTCAAAATTAAATAAATTAAATAAAATAATTAATTTATAGAAATTAATTAGCCACCTTAATGGAGGCTATCAAAGCTATGGAATAATATCTTATATAAATGCTCATTTTTTTTAAATCAAAAAAAGAATTAAATAATTAAATATAAATACAAAATTCATAAGTAATTAAATTAATTAATTAATGTTAGATATTTAATTTTTTTGTGATTTTTATATAAGGAAATTAGTTATATACAAATATTATGTACATATAATACAATATATACGTGTACAAATAAGGAAATAAATTTTAAATCTTTTTTTATTTTTTATTTATATTTTTATTTTTTTAATGAAAATAATATTTACAATTATGTACATTATGTATAAAAAATAAGTATGAATAAATATGTGCAATAAATATTTATGAAATTGTACAAAACAAACCACAACCATTTGAAAGATAATTTAATTTAGAGTATAATGGAAGTAATTTTGATTCAACTTGAGTTTGTGTGGAGCCGGAATTGGTATTTCAATTATCACTTTGCGGGTTTTTTAGTGTAATTATTTATAATATGTACATTATTTTGCTTTGCAATTATTTTTATTAGTTACAACACATTTTTATTTACAACTTTTGTTTACAAAAATAATTAATTTGAGGTCAATTTATGTACAAATAAAATAGTACGAGTTTTATACAAATATACAGGGAAAATATTTACAAAATATTTTTGGATTTTTGAATTAAAGACCCTATCTCCCCCTACTTTATTCCCGGTTGATCAGATCAAGTCTTAACCTTCTCTCGGGGTTCGGGTCATTCTGTATTTATTGCATAAACACATCCTTTATTTTCTTTTCTTATGTATTTTTTTATTTATGTACAAAAAGTGTTAAAAATGCATATTTAACAAATGCATGTAAAATGGTAAATTCATGTAATTAATGGGTATTTACAAGTGTTTGACTAAAGAAATGAAGCTAAAATAAAAGAATAAAGGCGGTGAATCATGGATTCATCATTCCTCTATACTTTACCTTTGCTAGTCCCTTAGCAAACACTTATTTGGAAAATAAGTGAAAACAAAAATAAAGAAAAGAAAAAGGAAAGAAGTTAGAACAATGTTGAATTTTAAGCTTATCTTCATAAAATGTAGTATGGAACTCTGTCGGACCTTTGGATTATTAGTGTGTCGGAACCTTAATGGGAAATGGATTTAAAACCTAACAGCCTCTAAGTTCCATAAGACTCCTATTTAGGTGTCCTCAACAGTTGGATCAGAACAAGTCTACATACCCAAATTCTTATGACTATGAATTCTTACTTGTATGGTGTAAGTGAAATATAGCTCCTCATCTCAAAAGTAGCAAAGAAACAGCCTCTCTCAACAAGGTAACTCTAATCCCCCAGTCTAGCAACTCTTTCCTCGAGGAGCGAGAATATTCCCTTCTAAGTTCAAGTACAACCAGCTCAAGAAGAGGGGATGGAGAAGAGAATGGACGGTAACCAGTGTAGCTACCTATCCTTGGATGCATGACCAGTATAGCCATGTCACCTGCTGCAGGCTTACAAACATTTGACTTTAAACTCTTATTCTTTTTTTCACTTGTATATACACTCCGACAGGCATTTTACTTTTCAATCAGGCTTGTCCACTTTTGGAGATTTTGCATTTTTTTCTCTTTTTTTGAAAATATATACAATGTGCAGCATGTACATAAGGAGTTTTTCCTCTTGAGCCAGTAGACTATCCCTCTTATGAAGCATTATTGCAACCCCACAGCATCTGATCTTTAGACCTCAACATCACCAAACCAGGTTGAGATGCACTTCCCTCCCTAGAGGAGGACGAGAGGTTCCGCCTAGATGTACTACCCTCGTATGCTACCCCAAGCTAAAAGATTCTGCTTCCTCACTACCTCCTCCATGAAGAGCTGCGTGTAGAGTGCTTGTCCAAGGTAAGCCACGGTCTGAAAGAATCATGCGTGTGTTGTTAAATATTCTACTTAAACTAATCAAGATGACATGTGAACATAGTCTTATGGACTCAAAGAATTAAGTAAATAGACTTGAAAAGTCTTAACTCCATTTCTTATAAGGTTCCTCTGAAATTAAGTGGATTAAGGTCCAACTAAGCTCCATTCTTCAATTTTATTCCAGACTTAGTTTAAATGTCAAAATTATCTTGAAAAATGCACATGAAAATGCAAGAAAATATGTACATGCAAGGAAAAGAAAGCAAAATCTTTTTGTGAAATAATTTTCTAATTTTGACTTTTTATGGATTTTTGAAAGGTGATGCTCATGCAAAAAAGAGTTTTCTTTTTTGCAAATTTTTATAGACTTTTTGGTTTTTGTAGTTTTTTTAAACAAAAGGTTAGTAATATATACAAGTGTATACAATTATTTTTAAAAAAAAGATAGGGAGAGATACACATATTTACACAAGAGTGTGTCAATTAATTACAAGAAAAAGATGAAAGGATTTATAACTAGGGTAATTTATATAGGTACATACATACAGTTGGATTTTTTGTGATGCATATATTCCACAAACTTATTTGAAAATAATTTTACAAATAATTTTGAAAAGGGATTTTTACTCGGCAGACCCTATAAACTTTGCCAATTACCTCCACAACCTTTGAAACAACCTAATTCCCCCCTCAACCCCGTAAACTTGCCAACTCTTACCCCATGAACCATCCGGGTAATCTGTTTGAAGCCTTGAGGGTTCTTGAGGTAATTTATAGGGTCGATGGGGTAATTACATTGCGCAAAAGGTTGTAGAGGTAATTGGCAAAGTTTATAGGGTCTGCCGGGTAAAAATCCATTTTGAAAACTATAGTCCAAAATAATTTTTCACACAATTTAACAATCATTTACAATCATTTGAAAACAATTTTGCAACATTTTTCAAATAGTATATATAAGTTTTCAAAATAGTTTTCAACCATTTTCAAAATATTTGCAAATAGGTTTTACAAAATCATTTTATTTCACATAAAGAAAATTTTTTACAATCTAAAACATATTTACAAAGGTTGAAAATATTTTTCAAACATTTTTCAAATAGTTTTCGAAATATTTTTCAAATAGATTTTCAAATTGCTTTAAAAATATTTTTGAAAATATTTTAACCTGACTCATTAATCAGTATATATAAAAAGATTTTTTAGGAAATATCTGCATATTTTTATTAGTTGTTTTTTTTAATTTTTACAAGTATTTATATAGTAACTTAGCCATATTAGAAATATGAAAGTACGAGTTATGGCTAAAGTATATATACAATATATACGACACCCCCTATATTTAGCTCAAACTATGTCCTCATAGTGATTAGAGAGCGGCAAAGGAAGATATAACTCATGATAAGTATAGAAAAATGAAAAGAATACTATACTACAATGATGAAAGAATATAATCAATAGAAGTCGGTGATCCCCTATACTTAGATCAAGTAATCTTAAGTATAGAAGACTGTACACAATGGGACTACCGAGTGATAGGATGTACAGAGTCTACCTCCCTTATACTTTCAGTGAAATATCCCTAAGTATAGGCAGCAGAACAAAGGTAAAAAGAATCAAAAGAATAATCACAAGTCTGACACCCCCCCCCATACTTAGGGTAAAGTACACCCTAAGTATAACATAATCATAGGATGGAGATGGGGTATTAGACAGAAAGAATGAATGATAAGGAAAACATGGATCTATACAGCTGTGAACAATGTTGAGGTACCTCTCAACAAGTGCTAGAGTTTACGGCCTTAGCTGGGTGCAAAGGCTAGGACAACGAAGTATTCAGGTTCAGGACGACATCTGTGAGGCGAATACTGTATTGTCATCGCGGTCTCGGTGGGAGAACAACGAAGAAATCAACAGAGTAAACGATGACACCCAAGTAAACAATCAGGCGGGTGTCTGCTACCAGGTAAAGAGATGGCCAGATGAAATCGAGTTCTGATAGTACAAAAGAAATCATCGGCTCAAGGTTTGAATGGAGTGAAAGGGCAGAGCCGAAGAAGTTGAATGTGGAGACGGAAGGATCTGTCAGGGAATCCTCTACGTCAATGATCGTCTCAAAAAGGTACGGAAGGTCATGATCAGGAGACACACTAGAAAGGCTAATATCCAATGTATATAATGTAGAAAAATCAATAAAATCATCGAATACCTCAAAAATTGGTTCATCCTCGCGGGGGTCGTCGAGGAGAAAAATCTCAAACTCATGATCAGAAATATCAGAAGACTCGGTCTCGTGATCCGACAGATCAGATGCACTCCCAAAAAGTGAAACTAAGTACACAGGGCTCGTGCCATCCTTTCGCAGATAACCCTCGAGGAGTAATGTTGAATCAACATGGAACTGGGGATCTATGCTGTCAAATATCAGGTCCTACAAAAATATATCGACCTCATCAACTGGGAGGACACAAGGCTCAAATATGGGACTATCTAGATCTGTCAAATCAAAAATCGGTCCCTCATCAAGCTCTTCATGCTGAGATGGATCCAAAGTATATCCGAATCTGCGAAGATCTTCTAGAGAATAGACCCTGAATCAGTTGGACGTGGACATTGAAATTGATGAATGGACGGTTGAAATGTACTAGAATCCATGTCCTCAGAATAGTGTGAGCTCTCTGAATCCTCATGAAGTATATCACACATAGCTGGTGCTGCATCTCTCTCGTGTGATGTCCCGAATAAATCATCTCGTGAATATGGAATGTCTGAAAGTGTTCCTAAGATTGTCTCAAATAAATCCATGTCGGAACTGTGTTTTGAACCACCACACGAGGTCACTAATGCAATCTGCTCGGCGGTCATCACCCTCATGGCGATCTGGACAAGGTCAGTCATCGAAAATCCAAGATCCGAAAATCACCTCAAAAGATCAAGTAACCTCAACCACGAATCTCTCAATGGTTCCTGGAGGTCAACTGAAAAATCAAGAATGCAAGACCGCACCATCTCTACTCTACGCTGGGGGTAAAATCTCTACAAAAACAATGATCGTAAATCTCCCCACGTAGCAATCTTCCTTCCCAATCGTTTGTGCCAACTCTTGGCTCTACTATGAAGTGTAAATGGAAAGGTAATAAACATCAGGTCCTCAAAAGTGATATCAGAATATGATCGTGATCTACAAAACTCCTCAAACTCATCGATATGCAAATACGGCTCCTCGTGCACATCCCCTAAAAACTTTGGCAGTAGATCAATGAACTCTAAATCTAGAATGAAGGGGCTCAATGTAAAAGCAGACTACTCTTCTCGATCTGGGTGCTCATCCATCATCTCAGGATAGAAATCATCTAAAACTCGTAACTGTCTAATTTGATCTCCTATGGAATGCACTCTCATCTCAGCAGTGTAATCATCCGAGTCTGGTATTTGGTCAATCTGGTCTCCTCAAGCGTTACTCACAGCATGTCTTGAATGGGAAGGTGGGTAGGGAGAAGATGGTATGTCGGTTGGAGTTCCAACCTCCCAAGAGAGTGGGCGGGAATGATGGATATGAAATAAAGAATCCACAAAATCCTGCTGAAAGTAAGTGTGGCCCATCATGAAGAGAGTGAAATGAAGGGAGGGAGGGTGGGATAGTAGAGAGAGATAGAAGGTGAGAAGGAATACCATAGGTTACTGCTAATGATCTCGGGAAGATGAACGTAACCGACTCACACCAAAGACATACAAATACAATGCGAACCCCCAATTCACCTACTCAACGTAATGTGAAGATCGTGAAGATGCGGTCAATTATCTTATCAATTTTTAAAGTTTAGGAGATCAGACAGAAGTTGTACAAACACTTAGGTTGGCTTATAAGATTGGGTCACTAACCTTAGTGTGTATGCGAGCAATTAAAAGCGCAAACAATGAGGGGATTGCTTTCCCAAAACAATGATGAATCAGTTACGTTTACTTTTAAGGGTCAAGTTCAATTAGCAGTCCCAATTTTTAAATTTTTTGTTTTTCTTTTTTTTTCAAAAATAATGCCTAACGAGATTTTCGATTTCCTCTTTGATTAATTTGAGTCCAAAAATAGGGGGAGGAAGTTGAAGAAGCCAATGCACAGTCAAACACGATGATGCATGCAGGGATAAAAATGTGTACCTTGCTCCAGCACTCTACTTGCAATATGATTCGTACATAAAATTAAATACTGAAAAGAAACTAAATATATGATGCACGAGATTGGCCTTAGACGAGAAGCTTCTATTAATCGAGAAGAACAGATAGCCAACTAATCAGAGAGAGAGGCATGAGTCCGATCTCAGATGTCGATCGGTGTCCGCCACAACGGATCATGCACGCGTTGTATACAACCTCTAGTGCTACGTGGCCTCTCAAACGATTAAGTTAACTTTTTCAATTTATTTTTAGATAGGTCCAATTACGTTATACGGGAACAGATAAGCAATTAGGTGTTAGACCTTAGCTAATACATCACAATCAACAAAAAATCCTACGTCTAGGGGCCAAAATCGTGAGAATCAAATAGCGAGTTATGGCGGTGAAATCAAAAACATGAAAAACAGCGGTGAGGTCCCCCAAGTGCACCGGCACTTGGCGAAACAGACCCCGAATAAAGTCCAAGTCCACAAGTGTTCAAGTTCTAAATTATTACAATAATGTCTAAATGTTCTCTAAAATATAATAACTATCTTCTTCTCTTCTTTTGCTCCTCTCTCCTGCATGAGTCCTCCTAAAAGAATCTGAGTCATCCTCCAAGCGGTTCCTCACACAAAAATCAAAGCAGACGATGGTCAGAAAATAGTAATAATATTTAGAGACAAAATTGAGCAAAAATGAAAAATGACTACAAAGCTGTGTTCCCCGGTAACGGCGTCATTCTGATGACGCAGCCTGACAACTCAGGTTAAGTATGTAAATAAACAATGGTCGTTGTGACCCAAATCACCAAGCACGATCAACGGAAAAATATTTTAAACCACTCAAAAAAGAAAAATATCAAATAATAAAATGTAAGTGGGTTCGCTATTCTATTTACCTGGTATAGCGACTAGGGTCGAACACAAGGAGCACGATTAAAGAACTAAGTAGTCAAATTTCAAAGACAATTTTTTAGTGGTTTTTTAATTTTTAGTTTTTTTATTTTCAAATAAAGCACAAGTGATAAAAATACACACATACAATCTTTTTGTATATTTTAGGGTAGTAAAAAATGCTCAGAAAATTATGAAAATATGTTTTTGTGTTTTATAAGTTTTAAAATGTTTTGGTAATTTTTTCAAATTTTTCTGATGTTTTTGTGATTTTATAAAAATCAAACAGTGGAAAATAGAGAAACATTGCACAACCAAGAGTATTTTGCAACATAAAATACTTTAATGCCCAAAACTCTTGGAAATTATTTTTAGCTAATAAATATCTACAAATAGAGACTGAAATCAAATTTTTGGGATTTTATAGAATTTTTTACAATTGTTTTAAGATTTTTAATTTTTTGCACTTTTTGGAGTTTTATAAATGATCTATGCACAAAAATTAGAGAGAAATTAAAAGAAAGTAAAATACACATACATTAATTTTTTGGAAGTTTAAGACAATTTTTTAATTTTTATGAATTTTCTAATTTCAGGAAAACAAAAAGAAACTGTTTTTTAATTTATAAAAATATCTAATGGCAACGAAATCTAATGAAAATTTAAACAATGTAGAAGAACATAGAAGGAGCATACCCAATTTTTTTGAGAATTTTTAGAGTACGAAAGACATTTTATTTCAGCCAAAAGAGCATGCAAATTCAAGATCCGAAATACAGAGACAAAAGTGCAAATTTTTATTATTTTTGCATGAAATAAATAATAGAAACAAAAAACAGGATAAGAATTGCAAATTACCCAAATGTCACGTGCTACGCCCGTGTTGTATGTTGGACGGGGGTGCTTTTGCAAATATAATAACCTTCGGGGACGAATCAACAATTTTTCCCATTATATTATTTTAAAAAGAGCCCAACCCTAGCTTCTTGTCTTTGACTCTTCAACTTCAAACAAGGGGGGAGGGGGGATGCTGCCGCCGAGGTCGAGGTTGATGGCGCCGCCACGATCCGTGCGACAGAGCAGCCGTTGGGAGGCGGTGGTGGCGTGGCCTAGCAATGATCTGGCAGTCTGCGGGAGGTGTCGAGTAGGTGCAGCCGCGGTGGAAGCTGATGTCGTGGGAGTTGGCGTGTTGGCGAGGGTGTTCAGTGGCGCTCCGCGCAATGGAGGACTGCACAGGGATGACGGAGGGTTGGCGGGGAAGCTTCAGAAGATGTGCTTCCAGGCGGGCCTGGGCTCAGAGAGACTGTTGGAGATGTGGCGCCTCACGAGGGCGCTGTTCTAGAGTGGCAAAATCTAAGCGGCACTCCGCTGTGAGGGTCGACACGGGCTACGTTAAAGTCAGGGCATGTTGAGCTCTGCAGGGAGGGTCGGCACGGGAGGCGCCTGGAGCAGAGGAGGATGCCCGCTAGCTTGATTTTTTATATTTTTTATATTTTTTTGTTTTTATTTTGTTATGTAAATAGAACTTTTTAAAAAAAATATACTGTAAATGAAAGATTACTTTTTTATATATTTTCTTTAACAAAAACTATAAACATGGACAATATTAAAGATTTTTTATTTTTTATTTATATATTTTTTAAAATGAACCTGCAAAACAAATGTTAGAGAAAACAACAAGTATGTTTTTTTATTTTTATCTTCTTTATTTATTAACAAAATAGGAGGTGTGAACGGAGATGGATCTTGGCGAGACGAAAGAAAGATTCGTGTGTCCGGCCACCATGCGTGGTCGGAGGTGATAGGTTGCGCGAGATAGAATGTGAAACAGAGAGATCGTGAGATGAGATGAAAATTTTGGTTCAGATCGGAATTTAGTTGTGATTGTGCTGAAAAATTTTGCTTGGGTTTAGGGATCTAAAGATTAGTAAAATCGATGCAAAAAATAAATCTACGGTTTATCTAAGCAAAACAACGGGAAATAAAATGGATCTCACCTCGGGATCAGTTATGTCGTGATGGCCTCGACGAGGGCTGATGCGTTGTCACCGGACGGCTCGGAGGTTGGGCACCCTTCTTCGACATGATGGCTCTCGGAGATCGGGCCCCTCTCCACCAAAGATTGATCAAGCATGAATGAGGGAGGAAGTAGCCAATAAAAAGAGAAGAAAAATAAAAAAGGAAGTTATATACACTTAAGGAAGGTGTTTATTGGTGGAATTAATAAAATAATTTAACTAATTAATTAATTATGAAATTCGAAATTAAATAAATTAAATTAAATAATTAATTTATAGAAATTAATTAGCCACCCTAATGGCAGCTATTAAAGGTATGGAATAATATCTTTTATTTATATTTTTTACGAAAATAATATTTACAATTATGTACATTATGTATAAAAATAAATATGAATAAATATGTACAATAAATATTGGTGAAACTACACAGAACACCCCAGAAAATTGACTTTTCAACAACTCCAAAAATTATGAAACCTCAACCATTTGAAAGATAATTTAATTTAGAGTATAATGGAAGTGAGGGTTTGATTCAATTTGAGTTCGTATGGAGTCGGAGTTGGTATATTAATTATCACTTTACAGCTTTTTCTAGGTGTGATTATTTATAATATATACATTATTTTGCTTTGCAATTATTTTTATTATTTACAACATATTTGTATTTACAATTTTGTATACAAAAATAATTAATTTGAGGTCACTTTATGTACAAATAAAATAGTACAAGTTTTATACAAATATATAGGGAAATATATTTATAAAATATTTTTAGATTTTTGAATTCAAGTCCCTATCTCCCCCTACTTTATTCCTAGTCGATCAGATCAAGTCTTGACCTTCTCTTGGGGTTCGGGTCAGTCTGTATTTATTGCATAAACACATCCTTTCTTTTTTTCTTCTTTATTCTTTTATTTATGTAAAAAAGTGTTAAAAATACATATTTAACAAATGCATGCAAAATGGTAAATTCATGGAATTAATGGGTATTTACAGGTGCTTGACTAAAGAAATGAAGCTAAAATAAAAGAATAAAGATGATGAATCGTGGATTCATCAGTAGTTGGTGTGGACGTGGCGGTTCCACATGGTCTCGGATGCTGACTTGGGACCCAAGGCTGTGGTATGAATCGTCCATTCGGCGAGAGGCTCGGGAGCGATCCTGGACGTTACATCTAATCAGGGAAATCAGAACCAATGGCCCTTGTAGCTGATGTTCCTCCCTCTCCGTCGCATGTGTTGGTGCTTGGGTAAATCTCCGACGAAGGTATTCGTTCTCCTCTCGATGAATCTGAAGGCGATGAAGATCGGAGAAGATAGCTGGAGCCTCCATGAGGGTGTTGCGATGATGTAGAAGCTCGGAGATGGTTTGAATATGCATGTAGAGGAATGTATAGCCATCATGAAGCTAGAGGTCGGAGGGGGGCTTCGAATTCTAACCATTCAAAGGAAATTAATACCTGCAAGTGTTAGTGTGTAGCTGAGGCCGAGGGGAATCAGATGGGGAGATCGTGAGGGTGTTTCGAGGGCTTGTCGATTGTGGGGGAATTGAACCCAAAGTGAACTCTAGATTATGCAAGGTCGGAGGTGAAACAAAGCATACGAAGTCGCGGAGAACTGGAGAAGGAAGATGGAGGCAGAGCAAGAGTGTCGAATCAACGGTGAAGATAGTACGATGGTTGACGGGAAGTGAGGGTGTCTGTATGTATGAAGGAAAATGGGGGAAACACAATAGAAATAAAGAAGGGAGGATTTTACCTGAGGTAGAAGATGGTGATTGGGATGAACTGGAGAAGGGGAGAATAGACCTAGAAGCTGGAGTCGAGTACTTCGGTCCTCGCTTGATGAGCTAGAGGCTGATAGCTCAAAGCTTGAGCAGCTGGTACAGCTGCAACTCATTTGCAAAAACAAGGATATCGTCGAAGGGAATTCTTGATTGCGGCTAGCTCTCTCTCTCTCAATTCATGTCACCAATTGGGAGGTAATGGCTCAAAGGTCCCTCACGTAAAGGCATATGCACGTAAAGTGAGGCGGAGGTGAAGTATTTGAAGGTCGAGAAGATGAGGTGCAGGTAGTAGAGACGTGGGCCGTGGGATCATGGAGGACCATGGGAGCAGAGAGAGGAAGAGACAGTTGTAAGGTGAAGACGAGGGATGATTGGTCTTTGACTCGGTGAGGTCAGGACAGTGAGTAGGATATTAAAATCGTCGGGAAATGGAAAGGGTGAAGGTGCGCGACAAGGAAAATCGTAGGGCAAGAGGTAGGAGATGAGGTTCCGACAGTTGGATCTCGCGATCCAACAGTCCAGATGGGCATGGGAATGGTGCTCCAGTTTAGATCTAGAGCCCCGATCAAGCGGTTGAAAGAGGAGCAGAAATGTGCAGTTAAGATGAGATCATGGTAGAAGGGATGGAAGGCTAGGAGGCAAGGTACGTGGTACGTAAAGGGGCGGGTCGCATGGCGACTCCAGGGAGTGCCACATGGCCCAATGAAATAAAAGAAAAATATGAAAATCAAATAAAAATACAAACAAATATTTACAAACAAAATTAAGAAAACTCAAAACATGAAAGTTGTAGATCTCAATGAGATCTACAAATTTCATGTTGACTAAAAACCCAAAATAAATCAAACAAAGGGAGAAATATTTTTGGAAGCATTTTTAAGGAATAAAAACACTTGATTTTTAATGTAATTATTATTTTTTATTCTTTATTTTTAATTTATTTTTAAACCCAAAATAAATATATATAATAAAGGAGAATAAAATATATACATAAATATAGTAAATAATGGTTAGTTAATTACATAGGGTTAGAAGTTAATTTGAGTTAATTATATACATATTTTAATGAATAGTTTAAATAAGGAGGATAATGAATGATAAATAATATGATGAATCACAGATTCATCATCTCCCTATACTCAAACTATGCTCATCCTCGAGCAAAAAATAGAATATAATTTGGATAGCCCCCCTATTGTGCAAGTGAAAAATAAGACTTGATTCCTTCAAGGAATCTCGATTTCTATTGACTGATATTCTAAGTTGAACCTAGCCTGAGTTAAAAGGTAACCAACTTCCTTAATATTCGAACTCTCTAATATACATAGGTAGTAAGTATATGATACTAAAGTATGGACTGCAGTTACAAGGGCAGAGTCATAGCATCACCCAAGGTCCCAATCCAAGAGACTCTCCTAAGGACCCAATCCTTAACACTAGGGAATAAACCAGTTCGGGCAATCAATCAACCGTCTCTTTAGTTTATTAGACTTAAAAACAAAAATGAATGGTCGATAGATGGAAGGGCATAGGTTTGTGTCAATTCTTCTCTCCTTCTCACTGGAACAAGGAATCACTCGAGTGCCCTATTAACTCAACGCTTATTTATTTTTGGTGTTGATCGGTGCATCCATCAAGAGAAGTTGGAGTCGTCTACACTTGCTTTCCTGGGAGTACACCAGGGTGTGCCTTTTTTGAGTATCTAATATACTTTCTACACCCAGACCTGTAGCATTTACGATGCAGAGCCCTTTTTGGGTGCTAGCCTGACTCTTGTCCCTAATAGCAGTGGTCCAAGTGGACACTTTAAAAAGGTTGAGAGTGCTCGCCTTTAGTGGAAGCTCTTTGATATTGGGCTTTGTATGTTAAGAGCTTTTCTTTCAAAATTTCTTTCTTTCTTTTCTTTCTATTTAGCTAGCTCCACTGCTTTTACCAAAGTTGGCGCACCATGATCAACAAAATTTAATTTCATCACACCCTGTCACTTAGGTATATCAAGATATTGGTACAAGAAACCTTGTTCTCATACCAACAAATGGTTGTTGACACTCAAGTTTCACGAAGGCTTCATCGATTTTATCCCATCCTCATGCATCATAAAACCGGATCCAGACTCAAATCCCTCATCCCAGTCCCTTAGGTGAAACCTCAGCTCCACTCATCATAATTGCAGTCGTGCATGTGAAGTGTGGGTCATATTCTCAGGAAAGAGACTAAGTATGCAATATAGCATACAAATCTTTCAGACCAAGGAAGTACGAATAATTAAGTTCAATACCCTAATGACTAAGGTTGGTTAACTCTGAATCTTAAGACCTCAAAAACCAAGTGTCTTTGAACATCACAAGTCTTGTGTGAAAGTATAAGTATTAGGGACCAAACCAACTTAACTTAATAGATAGTTTTTATTTATCTTCTTTTTAAATCATTAGAGAACTAATGACTGGTCCAAGCTCATATGAATAGTTGCATCTACTTTCATCCAGTATGGGTGTAAGTACGGACCATTAGACGGCTACCTATATTACTTCAAGATGGTGCCATATGAGTTGTCTTTTAACCACCCACTCTATTAAGGGAGACCGTAGTTCCCTCACTGAAAAGTAGCTAATAATTTTTAAACTTGGTAGTCAGAGTCGCAGTTAAAGAAAAGTTTTTTATTTTTCTAATTTTTAATGGATTTTGTATAAGGTTAATTGTATTTACAAACACAAGTCAGATTTTTTAAAAATATATTCAAAAATAATTATCAAACCATGTCACATAATATATAGATTTTCAAAATATTTTTCAAACAGTTTTCGAAACAAGTAAAATCCCTTTTTTCAAGCCACTGTCAAATATTTTTTTAAAATAATGCAACATAGTGATAAATAATTTTCGAAACAATTGTATGTAAATCAGTTCAATAATACTTATACCCTAGCCCCAAAAAGTTTGAAAATTTTCAAAATATGAGCTATGACTAAAGTATATATACAATATATTTCCCATCAAAAAATATACAATATATATGGTATACTATAATTACCTTCTGATGTGTCCTCATAGCACAAAGTGATAATAAGACATAGATCATGCTAAATATAAAAGGACATACAAGAACTGAAGAGTCTCCCCCTATACATGGGCTTGAAATAGCCTAAGTGTAGGAAGAAAACATGAGGGATCAAATGAAAGAAGAATGGGAATGGACGAAGACAAATGGAGAAGGAAATGACTCGGGATATGGACAAGAATATACAAGCAAGAACAGGGGTTCCCCCTATACTTAGGCTTAGAATAGCCTAAGTATGGAGTTAGTATCTATAGAAGAAGGAACATAAGCTCTGAAAGAATGAATAAATTATGTGTACAAGAGTTAGTGAATCTTCTAAGATGTCGAATCTAGATGTTGCATCTTCACGAAGAGAAATCTAATGTATCTGCTATGTGCTCGGTCTACATGACGTTGATGCCCTCGACTTGGACTAACTGCTCTTTAGAATCTACAGAGTGCTTCAACAGTTGTCCATTTACCATAGAGGATCATGCACCATCTGTGAGATCAGCTATCTCAACATTTCCATTACAATGCATTTCTTTAGCAACAAATGGAGCCGTCCACTTAGATTTGAGCTTCTCGTGGAACATCTTTAATCTGGCATTGAACAACCATACCTTTTGCCCAGGGACAAGGTCTTTGCACCTAATGTACTGATCATGTCATCTCTTCACTTTATCCTTATAAATCAAATTGTTGTCATATGCCATGTTTCGGATTTCCATGAGCTCGTTCAAGTTCAAGTCACGACAAAGCTTCCCTAGGTGACAACTCCAATTAATCTGTTTAATTGTGTCCATTCGGATTTGTGAATCTGCTCTGTGGGCAAATAGCATGGCTTGCCATAAATCATTCAAAATGGTTAAGTGTCCAACGGTGTCTTGTAGTTTGTCCTATAGGCCCGTAGAACTTGGTCCAAGAGCTGGGATCAGTTCTTCCTATCGGGATGAACCAATTTCTGCATACTACTCTTCACCTCTTTCTTCGAAACCTCTACCATGCCATTGGATTGTAGGTAGTAAGGACTAGTAACTTTGTGCTCAAATCTGTAGTCCTTGGCTAAAGATCTCACATCTCAGTTCACAAAGTGGCTACCCCCATTAGATATTAAAACTTTGATACCCCAACCAAGAAATAATGTGGTATCTCACAAATTTGCAAACAGTCTTGCTGTCTATGGTTCGGGTTGGGATGGCCTCCACCTACCTAGACAAATAATCAACAGCCAACAAGATGTACTTATGTCCTTGGCTGTTGGGAAAGGGAGCCATAAAATTTATGATCTATGCATCAAAAACATCACAAATAATCATTGGTTGCATGGGCATCTCATCTCTTTGTCCAACTATTCCTCCCATCCTCTGACAAATCAGATATGACCGTACAAAATCAATAGCATCTCTAAACAGGGTCGTCCAATACAATCCACTTTGGAGTACCTTATGAGAGGTTCTCTTCCCCGAATGATGTCCTCCATCCTCAAGAGAATGACGGAATGTGAGGACACTCTAGTATTCTTCCTTAGGAATACACCTTCTCCGAACAGAATTCGACCCTTCAAAGAAAAGGAACGGATCATCCCAGTGGTATCTCCTTGAATCTGACTTCAATCGGTCAATGTTGCTCCTAGCCCAACCCTGGGTAACTTGCTTGGAGATAAGAAAGTTCACCATGTTAGCATACCACAGTGAGTCAATAGCATAAATTGACTCGTTCGGGGAGGTCTCTCTAATATGCTCATAATCAAGAGAATCCTTAAGATCAATCCAGGAAAGGTAATCAGTCACAATGTTCTTCACTCCAGGTTTATCTTTTATCTTTGAAGTCAGATTCGAGGAGATACCCTCAAGGGTTTGCGGTCCTACCTAGTTGTAGCCTGAGTACCCATCAAGAAAACAAAAGAACGCTTTCCCTGCGAGTCTCTCCAAGATCTGATCAATGAATGGCAAAGTAGGCTTTCTTGGTCATGGCATTCAGATGTTTGTAGTCGACATATAAATGCCATGGTGTGGGTACTCGTGTCACGATCTCTACCCCTCCTCGTTGGTGACCATCTGAATTCCCAACTTCTTCAGGACAACATGAAGTGAGGCCACCCACTTGGAGTCAGAAATCGGGTATATAAACCTTATTTTGCACCATTTCTCAATCTCGTTCGTCACTAATTCCCGTAGATTGAGGATAAGTCTCCTATGGAACTCATGGGAAGGTCTCACATTATCCTCAGTAAAAATATGTACGAGCAGAGAGTGTGGCTGATCCCCACGAGATCCGACATTGTCCAGCCTATTGCTTTGTGGTTCCTCTCTAATACCTCTAATAACCTAGACCTTTTCTAAAGTCAATTATGAGCTAATGATAACAGGATATCTCTCTTTGGGTCCTGCAAGAAAGGCATACTTTTGTGTAGGAGGCAGTGATTTTAGTTCTGGTAATGTGGTGTCATCAAGCAAATCTGGTTGAATTGAATCTGAATCTGGTTGTGTGTTGCGTGAAGGTGGGCGCAACTATGTAGTACTCGCCACCAACTCAATGGTATCAGGAGTCAGATCATCAAAGATATCCACGCAATCAATAAAAACCTCATCCGATGCGCCATCTATATCCCATGATTATGCCGAAGGGGATGGAACTGACATATCCAAATGGATCTCTATGTCATCATGGGAATAGGTCAATGCATCTCTCATAAGATCAGGCAAAACCTGGCAAATTGCATCATGCACTATGTCCTTTCCACATGAAAGGGTCTCGCTCTATCCTAAAGGAGCCTACCAAATCACAACGGTGTTAATCATTATGCAATCTGCCTCTGAAGATGAGTACTCTATACTAGTCCCTGAATCAGTTTGCTAACACTTGGTTTGCTTCATCTCAAGGTTCACTTCTCATCCTAGAGAACAGAACTTCATCATCCCCCTACCATAATTGAAAGTTGAGCATGCGATCCTAAGAAAGGGTCGCTCGATAATGATCTAAGATTCTCAATGATTGGAGGTCTCCATGTCCAAGACTATGAAGTCAACCCGATAGTCCTTCCCCTCAATCAAAATAATGACATTCTTTGCTTCTCCCTTAGGCTTTTTCATTGAGCGTTTTGCGAATTGGAGTAAAGATCTAGATCTGTGAAGTGGTCCAACTCCAATTTCTGAGACAATGCTAAGGGGAGAAGATTGATAGAAGAATCGTTATCTATGAGTGTGCATGTAAACACAATGTCGTCGATGTGACTCTCCACGTAGTGAGCACCCATGCCTCTCTTTTTCATTGTCAATTGTTGATTCTTGAGACAATAGGTTGTGGCTACTGACAAGACGTGAGTCTTCACATATTCATTTGGTTTCTTCCTTCTAACCCTTGTAGGTGTGCATATCACCTTAAGGTATTTCCAGAATGTAGGATGGTTAGCCATATACTTATCAAATGGTACCTTAATTGTGATGTTTTCTTTACAAAATCGTGCTATGTCAGCATCATCTTTCTGAATCTTTTTATGTGCTTTCCTGCTGTAAGAGCAAGGAGGAAAGGAATTGAAGCAAGAGAAACAATTGATGAAGAATATGAATAATGAACTAAGATATCATTTCTTGGCATTTACGAAAATAGAGTCCTTAATACATGAATCTTTTTGATGCAACATGGGGTCAAAATCAAAACTATCTACTGACGGTTGTGGAAATGAAGTTGCAGTGGCATCCGCCATAACTAGAAGTGCAAGTTCCTCCATAGAATCTGAGGTATCCCCATGCCGTTGATGTTGTAATCGTGCTCTCCTTCTCTTCTCGGTCCCGGAGAAAAGATACTCAAATAGTGTTGATGGGGCTCCTGAATATGATGCCTCTCCTCCTCGTCCTATGAATACTCCTCATGTAGAGCTCCAAAGAGGCCGCTCCTTGTGTCCCTTGCTAGGTTAGGTACGATCACAATCCTTCCGCTCCTGAGTGGTATATGGTTAGACTCGTCACATAAAAGAATCTCATGTTCATATCTAAGAGATGCTGAATAGTATACCTGACCAAAGTGTTGTTGAGAACCATATCAGTTCAGGCTCTATTAAGATTAGCCTGAACTTAGGATGGGATCGAGGTAGAGGGTGTAGACTACTCATCTCCTCCATCTTGACAGGTGGTTGACGTCCACCCGTAAGTCATGAATTTCATTCTTGTAAGAATGGATCTCGCCAAGTATTTGTTGATGTAAATCTACAGAACCAGACAAAGAAGGAAGTGGATAAGACTGGGAAGAAGAATGAGAATACCGACCCTGTTGGTCGGGGTACTGCCTCTGCTGCTGCTGGTGTTGGGGGTATCTGCTGAAACTGGAGGCACTATTGACCCACCTGGTAATGGCTTTGTCGTCCATATTGTTGGTATTATTGTTGTTGCTGATGGGGTGGCTGAAATCCAGGGCTCCGCTGTGAAGGATGTGGTGTGGAGTTAAATACGGTGTTGTGAAAAGTCAGGGGATACGGTAAGCCTAGCGATCCCCCGTACTTACCTTCCTAGCATGGTCCTGAGTATACCATACTCTATTCACCTCCCAAACCGGTAGAGGCTCCTTCTAAATTGTCATTGTTAATCGAGTGTGTTGTTGGAAAGAATGGGCGTAGGACTGGTCCTGCTCCAACAGCCGGGGATTCTCGGACACCAGCTGCTCTTGAACATGGTGAACTCAGTATACGGGAGCAGCGAGTACAGTCACGGCAGGTATCTTTATCTTGGATACCTTCTCAGTCAACTCCTCCATCTATCTGGGTATCTTGGAGACGCTCATGTCTAACTCATCAATCCTTCGATCAATCCCCTAGACCGTTGTAAGATTGTTCGCAAGGAGCCCCATGCCGGGGATCACGTTGATGAATATGTGATTCATCTTTGTAAAATAGATTAATTAAGCTCAGTTCCCCAAAATTCATCTGTTATTTTATCATTTATCTTGCATAATTAGATTCATGCATATGTAAATAATAAATACATTCTATCACACATAATTGCATAAAATAAGAAGTCAAAAATCCCAGCCCAGTTGACATTTAAAATAAGCTAACTTCCTGATTTTTATCTAATTCATACTAATCTAAATCACTTGAAACCACTCAGTTGTGTACATGTTAATAACAAGAATAAAGGGAAAATACAAAAGTTTACTAACAGAAATAATTGATAAATAAAACCAAACCCTAATTTCAGGCATGTAGGACTAAAATGTCGATATCTTCCTCATATCGTGTCTAATTGGATAGTACTCACTTAAGAACTAATGCATATTCAATTACCTTCAAAACAATACCAAGTTCAAGTTAATCGGAGCTTACATGTGAAAGTTGGGTTTTGGGCCTCTTTTGTAAATTGTGTATTTTACCCGATTTTGACCTATTATATATATGACTCTTTTTAGTTTATTTTTTCATTTATTTTCTTTGACAAAAGTTTTATTAAAATACACAAAAATCCAAATCCAAAATAAAACCAAAGTCAAAGAAATAACAGAGTTTGAGTGTACACTAACAATCTGTACAAAAGTCGTCATTATTATACTTTATTTTATTTTATTATTTTCTTCATTAATAAAAATCCAAAAAAAATATAGTAATGTGTAAATATTTGTCTTTTATTTTATTGTATTTTTTTATTTTTATCTTATTTAAAAATGACAAAAAATGCCAAACCTAAAAATCAAGGTATTTTATACACAGAGTACCCTACATCACTTTGTGCAAATGACCTTTTTGGTTTTGGTCTTTTCATGAAATTTTAGATCTCATCGAGATGAGCAATTTTTATGAAGAAAAATTTTAATTCAAGGTTGTTTGATGTTTCTTTTTATTTATCTTTTCTTTTTATTTTTCGACTTTACTGGAGGGGTGCCACGTGGTTGCTCCTAGAGCCGCCACATGTCACCTATTTTTGGGTTTATTTATATTTCATTTTTATTAAATTATTATAGAATAAAAAATATAAATAAAAATAATAATGAAAGAGAACCGCCATGTGGCATCACCTTAGCCGCCCGATCTCGACCGATCGGGCAGTCGAGGCTCATCTTCCAGATCGTGCTCCCACTTTCCTCTTCTGGTCGACTACGTCTCGCCCCCTTGAATCTCTCTATCCTTCACGATCTCGTGATGCCTGTATCCCCTCAATCAGTCACCGCCTTCCATTTTCATCTGCCTCTCTAACCCAATCTCAGATCTCTTGCCCTTTGTATCTCCATCGCCTGCCGCCTATCGCCGCCGCCCTTTCCCAAATTGCTCCACCACCGCGTCAATCAAATCCCCCTCTCAATTGTATCTCATCCCTTCCATCTTTGGTCGCAACCTCCCTTCGCTATATAAGCCTCGCCACCACGCTCCTTGAAGGCATCCGCCGATAGATCCAAGCAAGAGATGGATCTCCTATTGTGACAGCCTGGAATCCGTTCATCCTCGACGAGACCTACTCATTCTCCAATGATCGTTGTAGCACAGCCACTTCCGCACGAGCTGCACTTGCTCCGACTTCGACCGTCAAGCCAACGACTCCATCTAATACTCCACCATGCTTTACCGACGTAGCCCACACTTCTTCGATCAAGGCTGCATCATCACACCTCTACTTCACCGACCATGCTTCACCGAGCGGACGGTCTACTTCATCAACTCCTCCTCCAGGATCACCCTATAGCTCCTCCTTCGACATGTTCCACACTACTTGTAGTGGTCCTCCACTCGCCCCTACGACCGTCTTGCCCCCCCCCCCTTCCACCGCCATTTTCATGGTTGAGGCGTGTGTCTCCCAGTCTATCCTTCGCCTTGCCAACGACTTCGCCTGCTCTCAAGGGTCGATGACTGTCATCAACTCCAATTGTGCTTCATCGACAGCCACACCTGGAGCTCCAGTTCTCAGGCGCAGCACCACCAGCCACTCCGGCCGCAAGCCGCCTCTCTCCGTTGGGTGCACAATCCATGGAGGGCACGTGACCCCTACATGCCTATGGGGTCTTTTGCAAAGAAGCCCCCCCCAGTATGCCAATTCGCAGAAGCATCCAACTGCACAAAGGGGCACGTACGTAGTACATGCTCACTTGAAATTTTGTAGATACGCCCTCTGAGGTTTAGGTAATCACATTTAGGCCCCTCTTTGGATTTTGTGTTTTACTTAATTATTATAACTTTGCAAACAAACCCCTAGCTTTCCTCTGTTATTTGAACAATATTTTTGCATCATTTTATTATTTAAAATTTTCCATTGTGTTTTTCAACTAATTCAGTACAGTGTGGCATGCTTGTTATATTTTTCATGCTCTGTGGTTAATTAATAATTAATATTTTGTGGAAGTTTGCATATTTTGCCCAATATGTGCTTAGAAATTCATAATTAATTAACCATAGCTCTAAAAATTACGAAAATTCACAGACAGTAAAATTAATTGTATTTCATATTGTGCCCAAAAAGAATTGCATTTAGTGCATCATTAGCTCTATAAAAATCATTTTGCGTAATAATTAATTTTTAATAGGTATTAACTCAACATTTTAGGGTTTAGATTTTTTTCTTGGATAGCTCATTTATATATTTATCCTGGATAATTTTATTTCCTCAAAATAAATAGTATTATTATTTATTATAATTAATTATTATAATTTACCTCGTTTGTATCATTTAATTCATTAAATGTTCATATTACATCAGAAAATTCCAAAAGAACACGTTGCATATATTTCATCATTATTCACATCTTGGCTAAGTTTCATAATTTTGTGGACATCCTTTGATTGACATAAATATTTCCGTCCTTAAAATAGGCCCGCATTTTATTTGCATTCACAATATACATTAAAAATACCAAAAATATTTTGCTTTGAAAATCGTGCACAAACTTTGTTAGATATTAACCTAGGTTGTTCCTTTGCCTCCTCGAATTCGACCCTCAGACTTGCCCAGGAAATAAACATAAAACCGCTTCGATTAAAATTCATTATTTATTAAGTGGTTAAATTTCTTGATTGATTTTGATTACCTGCCTACAACAAACGACACATTTATTATTCATGCATTAATTCTCACAAATTAATAGGGGGTTTCCAGATCAATCAGATGGCACCATTGCTAGGGAGGCAAATGGCTTAGGTTTTTTATCTAGAAAATTTAGTGTTAGGTTTTCCATACACTTGGGTAGGCTCTGACCCCCAAGCATTCATTATAAATTTCTATTTTTATTTTTCAAGCATTTATTCCTTTTTAGCATTTATTTTATGTCTTTTATTTTTGATTTATTTTTATGAGTCAAATCTCTTATACATGCTCTCTTATTTTTTGTGTGAGGTACCCAGCGTATGTGGAGCGGTATCTCCCAAAATCGACGCATCTTCACCGACCATCAAAAGGCTCAATAATAAATTAAGATCGAGTCTAGTCGAGTCGTGAGAGAGCATAGAGTCTAGGATTTTAATTTCTACAATTTTAATTTTTTTAATTAATTGCATATTTATAGCGGTTTTCATTTGGAATCTCACATGTATAAACAAGACCCAAACTTTTTATGTGGTGTGGCGTGGCTTGTTTCACTCTCTAGTGAGGGAGAGGCCCGACTTGAGTGGCTCATAGGTTTGATCTGCACTACAGCTATTAGAGCTACTAGGATTATTTTGTTTGTGCTCGTGGAACGTAGGGTCATGCTGCACTTTAATTGAGATGCACATTTGCTCATTCGACTTAGTCAAAAATTTAACTCATTTCTTCCCGGCTATTAGAACTCTCTGATGTGTGTAGTTTTGTCGGTTTGCATTGCATATAGAATAATTTTCAATTCTCGTACTGTATCCCACGTGGAGATTGCGAGGAATCACTATAAGTCTTTAAAGAGAGCATGCATCATTATTCCCATGTGCATAGGCTTTCCTCGATTTCTCTCTCTTATTTTGTCACTTAAGATCTAAAAGGAAATTGGGGCTGGATGTAGACGTGTATTTCTGCTCACCTAATGTCTCAGTGATCGCCTAAATTAAAATTGGGATTATTAAACAAGGCTGACTTTAATTAAATCATAAAATTGAGAATTTTTGTGGGAGAATAACTCTACCCTTGGATTCATTTATCTTTCTGAGTGAGCGACAAACGAACCCTTAGGAAAGAGCCAAGCTCCAGAATCTACATTGAGACTACTGATTCTAAAAATGACTAGCTACTTCTTAGTGAGGGAACTACAGTCTCTTTTAGCAGAGGGGGTGGTTGAAGGACAACGTGATTGGAATTGTCCTTAAGTAATATGGGTAGTCGTTTTACGATCCGTAGTTACACCCATACTGGCTGAAAGTAGATGCAAGTAGCCATACTAATTCAGTCCAGTCTTTAGGAAAATTTCCGACACCTAACAGCTTGCTAATTTTTTCCAAGATTGAAATTATCACCAACTAAAATTGAAAAGATAATTGGTCAGAATCTTACGGCCTCCACTATGTGAGTTGGTGAACCTTGGTTTTGTATTGCGTTTGCAATGGTGTGCGTAAACTGAGCTCGAATATCAAAAATCGCACACTTGTGCCATCACTCTCCCTTCTTGATTTATAAAAATTAGGTCTCTTCTTGTGAGTATCATATGCACTTTCACGCTTTTAACCAAGATACATATTGTCAGCTCATCAATCTCCTTTGAAAATGATTGGACATTGGTCCGAATACCCATCAGATTATTTCTTTTCGATCAAACCCCGATCATCTAAAACTTCTTCTTCCAAGCATCCTCCAACATTCGGGGGAAACCCTCACCCATGGATGAATCCGGTCCACTCTATGAATCCCAATCATGAAGTCAATCATCCAATTGAATTCTCCATTTCTTCATATTTCCCACCTCCCTCACCCTTTTTCTACACATGATCAAATTCCATCCAGGGTTGATCCATCCTATTCCTGATTTCTCGCCAGAACTCATGAATCACTCAAAGATCAAACCACTTTTGAAAGAAATGACTGGCCGTGACACCAATTCCAATTGACTTCATTCTTTCCACATCATAATGTTGGGATAGGTCAACCATTCATAGAACCACATCCGGACTGGACCTTAGGGAATAATATGATGACCTGAACAAATCGAACGATAAGGTCGGCACCCTATGATCTTCCATATTGGATTGACTCTAACAAGCACACTCACATTGACGAACTAGCATTTGGAAAGACTACTCATACAGGGAATTGGAGTAATAACATTAACACACACGAACCCTATATGTGGACCCCACCACATAAGGATCCAATCGATTTCAGCTAGATAGATAGTCTCTACTCAACCCAACAGTACATGCCTGAGTCACAATATATTGAGTATAAGACCTATAGATTCTTGCCAATTGAGAAGACTCCTTCCATGATTTTTCATAAGAAAATTTCAGAGGATAACAAGTCAAGACATATATTGGATATTCCGAGAGGATCTTCTTCCAGTTCATACATTAAAATGGAATATTACTGCTTGGATCTCAAATTGAAAGCCTTGAGGATACTAGGAAAATCACAAACTTTGTTCATCATAGGGACAACTCTGACAGTGACACCTTTGCATATTACCCCCCTTAAGGATGACTCAAACTCAGAATATCAAAGTCCATCTTCATATGTAGATAGCATCACACACCACAACAAAAATACCAAAAAAATAAAAAAAATCAAAAACTCCCAAAAATTGAAAAACCAGAAAAAACCATAAAATTGATAATGGAGAGGATTTGAAGAAATTGGATCCTTCTCAGAGAGGAGCATTGGACCAAAGATTGGTTTTTTGAATGTCCCTTAATGAAGTCCATTGAACACTTCCCCGACCTTGAAAGATTTGTAATGAGTAAATTTATGCCAAAAAAGTCGAGCAGGAAGAGAACAAGACTGAAAGACACATATTGTCAATGGTCACCGCCTTGGGGATGAGAAGAAAGACCAAGAGCTGCAGAGTGAAGCGGTTGCCTAGGTTTGACTATGAAATCAAAGACACCGTGTTCACCCATGCCTGAATCGATGACGACTTACCAATCGATATCCTCCTGACCTCTATGTTTGACAAGCTCAAACTCTAACTAATCAGGAAATCAAGAGAGATCGTTCAATTGGCTGATCGATCTATAAAGAAGACGGGAGGAACAATTTCATTCATTATTACATTCCAAGGTGCTCTGCTCAAAGTGAACTTTGCGCTCATCGATATTGAGCATCAAGGAAAATTCACTCAGTCTCCAATCATTCTCAGAAAGTCGTTCTTAGCCTTAGCTAAGGCAACTATAGAGTGCGAGACTCGGGAAATCAATTTTATCGCATTGTGAGAACTTCGATCTCACCCAGTCATTGAGGAAACATGATATTCTAAGGCAACCCACAAAGCCATCAACAGCATAACCATCAAGCGATAGAAGAGCCCTACCCCATTGCAACACCTGAGATAACAGTTGTTGAGCGGACCATTGGATCAGAGACTCGCCCCACCCTTCCATTTCCCGCTGCTTGGACCTCAACCACTGCCATAACAAATCCTATGGAGGAATACCTATGGTGCCTCTGATGAGGACACACAAGAGTGGGCTAACCTTGAGTCGGACAAGATCTTGTCTGAACGCCTTGACCCTTTCAATAATCCAACATAGGAGCTCACCAACTCCAAGCTAAATGAGAACACTTACATGGGACGTCCGCTGACTAGGGAGAAATATTTCAAAAGTTATTCATCTGATGAAAACATGATTGTTAGCACCTTACTCCAAGGACCTAGACCTTCACAAATGGCAAGGACTAAATTGGCCAATCCCATTGAACTGGTTGTTCCTTCATCTAGTCGATTATTGGGAGAGAAGAAGAGTACTGATTCCTCGAGGCATTCCCCCAAACAACTCAAGATGTATCAATCTCCTCTTCCTCTTGATGCTTCAGATTCTAGAAAACCAACTATGAAAGTCACCTTCGATATACCGGAAAATGAATCTTTTGATGATTCCTCGTCAGGTCCGGATAAGGGGATCTTTATGAGTGATCTCAATTCGTCAACTCTGAAGCCCCATCTAAGCAGCCAAATATCGATCCTCGTTGGAGGACTCCTACCCCTCACTATTATTCCTTCAGAGCTGACTCTCCTAGTCTCATTAGATATACCAGAATAATTTCATATGACCATACCGAGATTGGTAATTCAGAGTATTCATCATTCGAGGATGAATCGGTTGACCCTAAGATAGAGTACATTTTGAGAAAGCATCTTAAAAATAATAATATTTGGAGTACCTCTACCTTCCAGTATTATTCTTCTTAGGATAACTCCGACGATGGTTGGGAAGTTCCTCATTTGCCTCATATGCTTCTTCACATCAATCTCTCCAATATTATTCCTCTAAGGAGAACTCCAACAGTGGTTGGGACTCATTTGCTTCATCTTCTTTCAATCATTATGATTTCCCACTGTAGGCTCACAAAAAGATCTGTCGAAAACCCCCCTAATAATTGGTACCCTCCCTCTCGACCACATCGGTTCCCTTGTACTTCTTTGTCCTCTAGTTAGGCCAAGGCCTAAGTATAGGGGGGATTGATGCCATCTAAATATACCACTCTCCTCATCCACTTCTGCCCTCGACTGTCCCATTTTCCACCTTTCTTCCATACTTAGAATGACCAGCGAATAAGTATAGGGGGGCACGATGCCCGCTGTATATACTCTCCTCATTCACTTCTCCACTTGTCTGTCTCATTTTTACCCTTCTTCTATACTTAGAATGTTCACATCCTAAGTATAGGTGGTGGGACAATTTTTCTTTTTCTTTTTCACTCTCTTACGCTTAGCCCGAGCTATGTCTTCTCTACGCTTCTTGGGCTCTAAGGACGCAGCACTCGCTAAGTATAGGGAGTGTATATATACTCTGTATATATTGTATGCATAACTCGTACTTTTATGTAAGTCTATATTCTTATTTATGGGGTGGGTAACTAACTTGTAAAAAAATCTTTGTGTTTTGTGCAACTAACTCTACGTGTGTAACGAAAGTTTTAAAAAATGGCTTCTTATACATTTTTGCATCAAAAAAATCCTCTTGCATTAAAAAAGCACTAAAAATCTCAAAAAAATTGCATTTCACGCATCTGCACTTCATCATGTATTTCATGCATTGGTAAAAAGCCCTTGGGTTCTGAACTGAGTTATGAGAAGAAACCGAGAGTGGCCTTGACTTGACCTTAATCCACATAATTTTCAGAGGAACTTCACTGATAAAGAGGATTTTAGAAGCTTCAGGTATTTGACTTAATTTTGAGTTCCACATGACAATGTGCAGAATTTGACTCTTAGTGTCTAACTTAGATGCCTCATTCTAGGTACGACTCTTGAATAGGGAATTAATCTCTACTCTCGCTCTATGCACTTAGATCAACTCAGACAGGGTGTTGGAAGACTGTGTGAGTCTCCTTTCTGGTAGTGCTGGGCACAATTTTTTCTAAGACCCCAAAACATGTGCAGAAAGAAAAATTCCATATCCGTAGGGGCACAACAAGATCCATGTAGATTTACCAAAAATCCAAATAAAAAGAAGCACACTGCCAAATAAATATTTGACCAAAAAGGTCCAAGCTTCAAGACAACCTGCATATCTTAGTGGAGACTTGGCTAAAGTGTCCGGCTTCACAAGGAGAGGTAACTACACTGGTGACCCTCCAGTTATTTTGCCCTTCTTCTAAAAATTTCTCCCCCTTCCGATTGAACACAACATGACAGAACTTAGAAGGAAATACCTGACTCCCTGAGGATGAGTTATCGGAGGAAAGGTTTGCATAGTAGTCCACATTCTTGATGGTAAGAGCTAAAACCTTTCACACACACGAAACAGTAGTTCAATGTTCATGGGGTATGCTTTAGGAAGAGGATTTAAAATCAACAATAGTTCGATGTTCATGGAGATAGATGACTTCTGAGCCGAAACTGTTACAATGATGTGTAGAATTGGAAGATGTTGATTTTAAAACCCTAATTCTCACATGAGTTCTTCCAAATTAATAATCTGAAGGTCAGTTCTAGCTCCATTTTTACATTTTGCTCATGATCTTGATATGGAACCCAATCTGATTTCACCTCATTTCATTTCTTTAATTGCTCGGGGACGAGCATGGTTTAAGTAGAGGAGGTTGAAAATATGTGATTCATCACTCTAAAAGAGATTAATTAAGCTTAGTTCCTCAAAATTCATCTACATTTTATCTATTATCATGCATAATTAGCATTCATGCATATGTAAATAATAATTGCATTTTATCATACATAATTGCATATAATAAGAAGCCAAAAATCCCAACCCAATTGACCTGTAAAATAAGCTAACTTCCCTGATTTTTAGTTAATTCATACTAACTCCAAATCACCTAAAATCACCTCTATTGTGTACATATTACTAACAAGATTAAAGGGAAAATATAGAAAAATCACTAACATAAACAATATTGATAAATAAAACCAAACCCTAATTTCAGACATATCGGAATAAAACGTTGATATCTTCCTCATATAGTGTTTGATTTGATCCTACATGCTTTGAACTAATGTACATTCACTTACCTTCAAAACAAGACCAAGTTCAAGTGAATCGGAGCTCATATGTGAAAGTTGGATTTTGGGCCTCTTTTGTACATTGTGTATTTTACTTGATTTTGACATATTATTTTATGTACATATTTGACTATTTTTATTTTATTTATTTTTCATTTATTTTCTTTGACAAAGTTTTATTAAAATACATAAAAATCCAAATCCAAAATAAAACCAAATCAAATAAATTAACAGAGTCTGAGTATGCACTAACAATTTGTACAAAAGTCGTCTTTATTATACTTCATTTTATTTTCTTATTTTCTTAATTAATAAAAATCCAAAAAATATAGTAATATGTAAATATTTATCTTTTATTTTGTCTTATCTTTTCCAATTTTTATCTAATTTAAAATTGACAAAAAATTACAAAACCTAAAAATCAAGGCATTTTATACACATAGTACCCCAAAAATACCACTTAGTGCAAATGAATTTTGGTTTTGGTCTCTTTATGAAATTGTAGATCTCATCGAGATGAGCACTTTTGTGATGAAAATTTTTCAATATGAGGTCATTTACTATTTCTTTTTTATTTATCTTTTCTTTTAATTTTTTTGAATTGTCTAGGGGTGCCATGTGGCAGCTCCAGGAGCCACCACATGTCAACCATTTTTGGATTTATTTATATTTAGTTTTATAAAAATTTATTATTAAATAAAAATATATAAATAAAAATAATTAAAAAAAGAGAGAACATCTACATGGCATCACCTCATCCGCCCGATCTCAGCAGATCGGATGATCGAGGCTCATCTTCTAGATCGCGCTCCCCCTTTCCTCTTTTGGCCGACTACCGCTAGCCCCCATGTATCTCTCCATCCTCTACGATATTGTGTCGCCCTTATCCCCTCAATCAGTCGCCGCCTTTCATTATCGGCCTCCGCTCTCATCAGATCTCAAATCTCTTCCCCTTCATATCTCCATCGCCCACAACCTATCACTGTCACCCTTTCCCAAATTGCTCCACCACCATGTCAATCAAATCCCCCTCTCAATCGTATTTCATCCCTTCCATCTCTGGCCGCAATCTCCCTTCGTTATATAAGCTCACCACCGCGCTCCTTAAAGGCATTTGTCTATAGACCCAAGCAAGAGAAGGATCTCTGGTGGTGTCAGCCCAGAGTCTGTCCATCCTCGGTGAGATCTGGTCATTCTGCCACGACCGTTGCAGTACCGCCACTTCCACACGAGCTACACTTGCTCCAGCTACAACTGTCGAACCAACGACTCCAGCCACTCCACCACGCTTCACCAATGCATCCCACACTTCTTCGATTAAGGTTGAATCACCGCACCTCTCCTTCATCGACCACGCTTCACCGAGCAGACTGGCTACTTCATCAACTCCTTGATGAATCTCAATTTCATCACTCCAAAAGTCATTAATTAAGCTCTAATCCCTAAAAATCATTGGCATTTCTTCACTTATTCTGCATAATTAGCATTCATGCATGTTTTGATAAGAATTGCATTTTATCACTAATTTTCGCATAAAATTAGAATCCAAAAATCCTAGACAAAAATTGACATGTAAATGGCCGGACTTCCCTGATTTTTAACTAATTCATGCTAACTCCAATTGACCCAAAACTACCTCTACTGTGTACACATCACTAACAAGAATAAATAAAAAAATAAAAAAAATCATTAACCCAAATAAGTGGACCAAAAACCCAAACCCTAGTTCTAAGATTTCCGGACTAAAACGTTAATATCTTCCACATCCAGTATACATTTTAATCCTACTCACTTTTGAGCTAATGTACATTCGATTACCTTAAAAACAAGACCAAGTTCAAGTGAATCGGAGCTCATATGTGAAAGTTGGTTTTTGGGCCTCTTTTGTACATTTTGTATTTTAGCGATTTTTGACCTACTATTTTATGTACATAATTGACTCATTTTATTTTAATTCTTTTTAATTTGTCTTCTTTGATGAAAGTTTTATTAAAATGCAAAAAATCCAAATCTAAATTGAGCTTGAAATCAAAGAAACAAACTGAGTCTGAGTCTTCACTAACTGTCTGTACAAAAGTTGTCTTTTTCATCTTTTATTTTATTTCTTCTTATTCTTACTTCATAAAAATACAAAAAAATAGATTAATGTGTAAATATTTATCTTTGATTTTGTCATTTTTTATTTTTATCTGGTTTAAAAATGACAAAAAAATATAAAACCAGAAATCAAGGTATTCTATGTGCATGGGATACCCCAAAAAATATCACTTTGCACAAATGATCGATTTTGGTTTTGATATCTTTATAAAAGTAGTAGATCTCATCGATAAGAGAAATTCTTGTGAAGAAACTTTTTCGATCCGAGGTCATTTACTATTTTTTACGTATTTATTAAAGTATTTGTTTTTCGATTTTTGTGGGGCTGACACGTGGCAGCACCTGGAGCTGCCACATGTCACCCATTTTTAGATTTATTTTTATTTCATTTTTATAAAATAAAAAAATTTAAAGCACCGCACGTGCAGAGTACATGCCTCCCAAGCACGTGTCCTGCACGTGCTTCGCCCCACCCCCATGGTGCCACATGTCGCGATCACGGTCGTCCGATCTCGGCCGATCGGACAGTCGATGGCCTTCGTCTTCCTCCCCTTTTCAATTAGGGTGTTGCCCGTCTCACACCCAACCACCTCAGCCCCGTGATCATCGGCCACCTTCCAAACTCCTCCGCCCGCGTATCTCGCAGCCAAATTTCACCGCCGTCGCATCCCTGATGACCGCCACTCCGCGAATCCCTCACTGATCCCAATCACATCTCGTCAAGATCCCTGACAATCCCATTCCATCTCCGGGCGATCTCGCATACTATATAAACCCCAGACCTCTGTAGGTGAATCCCATCCGTCGATATCCCTAATCTTCAAGGTTCTCGCTGGTCGTGACAGCCCGGCGAACCTACACCGGCGGCGAGATCCAAGGTCTCTCGACCTTGCTGCAGCACGGCGTTCTTCCATCGTTAATGCCTTGCTCTGGCCTGCCGTAGAGCCTACGTCGTTCTCCTCCGACTTCATTTATTCACCGCTCCCACGCTGACTTGATCGTCATCAACAACAACGCCTTCTCCC
Source organism: Ottelia alismoides (assembly GCA_037367405.1). Classification (NCBI taxonomy): domain Eukaryota; kingdom Viridiplantae; phylum Streptophyta; class Magnoliopsida; order Alismatales; family Hydrocharitaceae; genus Ottelia; species Ottelia alismoides. Next base: position 2,325,228 of record JAZKJV010000416.1, read on the forward strand.
AGCCGCTCCGCTCCCAACTTCATCGTCGACTCAAGCAGCATCACCGTCTCTCCTTGCGACGTCCACCTGCTACGCCAAATGATTCGCCTCCAGCACGTCCAGAAGCTCCATCACCCCCGCCGTCACCATTATTAGACGATCTGCTCTTTAAATTGATCACAGAGGTGACAGCTCGGTCCTCCTCCTCCCTAGGCGAGATCTGAGGCCCCAGGCCTCATCGCAGAACAGCATGGAGCCTGTTGCTCTGCTCAAGCCAACCTTGCGTCGTCGAGCCAAAGTTCGCATCAACGACGATTCATTCCCAACGCCATCTTCATCATCCACGTTTACGTCCAGAGCTTTTTCGCCAAGGCTATCTTCATCGACACTGTCGTCTTCATCGGCAAAGCTTCACCAGCTCCGCTTTACCTGCAGGCCTCCGCTGCCAAAGCTCCATTGACAACCTCCACAGCAACTCTAGCGGCCCCTCGACCACCATCGTAGCTCCTCGCGTCTCACCATCTCCGCCAACAGTTGAAGCGCCTTCACCGGCCTCGCCACCTGCCTTAACGAGACGCCACCAGCTACCGAGCTCCGCCTCGCGACCTGCAAAGCTACGCTTCAAAGTCCATCCTACTATCGCCATCGACACCGTCAACCACCGCAGGAGGCGATGCGCCCCACCTCCTCCGCCACTCCATCTACCGGATGAGGGTCCCGAGACCCCCACGCACATGAGGCATACGTGTGTTGGGGATACTATTGCATCGAAGCCCTTGGAGAATCCAGATTTACAACACCGACGTCAACTACCCCCAGGGTCACGTGCGTAGCACGTGACTGCTAGGTAAATTACGAAAGACCCCCCTGGAGATCGACTTATTGAAGGAAGGATCCCCGCACGTGACAATGATGTGGTCACTGGAAAAATTTCATAAAAGCCCCTGGACCTTCACGTATTTGTAGAGGAGCCCAGCCACCCAAGGGTCACGTGCCTGACACATTACCGCGTGGAATTTTTGCAGACATACCCCTAAGCATAGTGGTAATCACAATATAGTCCTATTAAATTTTTATCTTTATTTAAATATTATAGATATACCCATGTGTCCCCTCATTGTTTAGAACCTCTACATTGCATATTTTTATTATTTAAAAAATAGCATGATGTTTGGCAATTAATTTTCTACATCTTGGCATATGCTTGACATTTTTATGATCAGTGGTTAAGTTTTAATTAATTATTTTGTGGAAAACTTCATATTTTACCCATTTTGTGCTTGAATATTTATAAGTAATTAACAGTTGCTTTAAAAATTGCCAAAAATCCAAAGATAGTAGAATTAATTATATGTTACATCGTGCCCAAAAAGAATTACATTTGCATGCATGGTTTGTCTTGTAAAAATCACTTTGTGTATTTTGATTTTTAATTTTTAGTAGGTATTAAATCTTGAATTTTTGAGGTTTAAGATTTTTTTGAGAACCATCACCTAGTGATAGATCTTGGATAATTTTATCCCTTGAAAATAAATAGATTTATTATTTATTATAATAAAATATTGAAATTCGCATCTTTGGCATTCAAAAATTCATAAAATATTTATTTTGCATCCAAAAATTCCAAAAAAAATGCAGTGCATTCATTTCATCATAATTGTCATCTTGGCCAAGTTTCATATTTTTCGGACATTGTTTGATTAACATTCATTTTCTAGTCCTTAAAATTGGCCTAATTTGCATTTTGCATCCCAAATTGCATTAAAAATTATAAAAAAAAAAAAGAAAACCTCGAAAACTGTGAACGAACTTTGATAGACAAAAATTCTAGGTTGTTCCTTTACCTCCTTGTATTCGACCTTGGGACTTGCCCAAGTAAAATAAACATAAAACCGCATTGATAAAAATTGACTAAAAATTCTTGTGGTTGATTGCTCGCCTACAACAAAACGACATTCATAATTTAGCGCACGATAATCCATGATAATTAAGCAGGGCATTTCGTGACTCGTTAGATGGCGTCGTTACCGAGGAGGCAAACGGCTTAGTTTTTTGTCTAAAATTTTTTTGTTCGGTTTTTCTGCATTCAGTAGTCTGACCCTTGAATTTTTCACTGTAAATTCCATTTTTTTTCTTTCTTCTGCATTTATTTTAATTTTCATCATCTATTTTCTTATTTTATTTTTTAATTTATTTTTATGTCACTTTCTTACACTCTCTCTCTCTTATTTTTCTTGCAAGGTACCCGGTGTACGTGGAGTGGTTTTTTAAGAACCGATGCATCTTCACCGACTTCCGAAAAGCTGCATTAATTTTAAGATCGAGTCGAGTCGTGAGAGAGCGTAGAATCTAGGACTTTATTTTCTGTAATTTTAACTTTTGTAATTAATTTCTCATTTATAGCGGTGTCCGTTTGGACTCTCGCATGTGTAAAAGACCTTTAACTCTTTCTGTGGTGTGTCGTGGCCTCTTTCACTCTCTGGAGAGGGCGGGGCCCGACTTGAGTGGCGCTTAGGATAGACATGCACATAGGCTCTTAGAGCTTTTAAATTTTTCATTGTGCTCGTAGAACTTCATGTCACACTTCACTTTAATTGAGACGTAAAATAGATCGTTCAACTTAGACAAATTTAAGTCATTTCTTCCCGGCTAATAGAACTTTCTGCTAGATGCGGTTTTTCATCGGCTTGCATTCATTTAGAATAATTTTTATAATTCTTTTATTGCATCCCACATGGAGATTGTGAGGAATCACAATAAGTCTTCTAACTAAGCATACATCAACGTTTTTCGCGTGCAACGGCTTTTCTCGAATTTCCCCCTCATGTTTTATCACATAATTTTAAAGAAAATTTGAATTGGATGGTAGACGTGTATTTGTGCTCACTAATTCCTCAGTGATCGCCTAACTAAAATTGGAACTGCTAAATATAGCCGATTTTAAATAACCCATAAAATCGAGAATTTTTGCGAGAGAGCATCCCCAACCTTGGATGCATTTATTTTTCTGAGTGAGCGAGAGATGACACTTAAGGTTAGAGCCCAACTCCAAAACTTTCATTTAGACTACTGATTCTAAAAATGATTAGATACTTCTCAGTGAGGATCTACTAATAGCCGGTAAACGGTCTGGATTTCCTTAGAAGAGTGGGTGGTTTAAAGGACACTACATAAGGCTCCATCCTTAAGTAACACGGGTAGCCATTTTACGGTCCGTACTTATACTCATACTGGCTGAAAGTAGGTGCAACTAGTCATAAGAATTCGGGACAGTCTTTAAGAAAATCTTCGGTGCCTAACAGCTCGCTAAATTCTTTCCAAGATTGATCTATCACTAACTTAAAATTGAAAAGATAAATTGTCGAACTCTTGTGGCTTCATTGTGTGAGTTGGTGAACCTGGGGTTTGATTTGTGTTTGCATTGGTATACATGAACTGATTTCGAAGACCAAAAGCCGCACATTTATGCCATTAATCTTCTTGATTAAAACTTCTTATGAATATCCTATGCACTTGTACCGAGATCAACCATGTCGATTCATCATCAACATCCTTTGACAAAAATAGGATAATGGTCTGAGTACCCATCTGACCTATATTATGAAAATAAATTCGTCTCGGTCAAACCCAAATCATCGTTCATTTCAGCTCTTTCAAAAATGGCAGAACATTTATCCAAGAATCCATCAGAGCTATATTATGAAAATGAATTTGTCTCAGTCAGGCCCAAATTGACCAACCCCTCTTCTTTCAATAATCCTCTAACATTTGAGGGAGATTTTCACTCTCGGATGAATCCGGTCCCTTCATTGAACTCCAAGCCATTCTACTCAAATCATCTGATAAGTCATCACAACAACATATTCTTCCACTCCACCACTTGTGACCGCACTACCATCTTGGGATGACCCGACTTATGCCAAATTTCTTTCTACACCCCAAGAACCATTCCAAGAATAAATCACTATTGAGACTCTTAACTAGACAAGAGACAAGACCTGATCACACTGGATGGAGAGGCTCGCACCTAATGATCAACGAGGTTGGATTAACTGTGACGATCAAGCCCTATTGACCGACTCGAATACCACTCCTTCGATCAGCCTATACATACAGAGGAAAAAACGGATAATATCGATACATATGCACCCTATATGACTCGATTGTTTGGGGATACAATCAATCATGACCATGGAAGTAGACTCTACTCAAACCAGCATTGCATGCCTGAGTCACGTCATGCTGAATATGAGACCTACATATTCCCGTAAAATCCTTCCACTGAGCAGACTCCTTCCATAATTTTTGAGGAGAAATTATCAGAAAATAACGATCACAAATTGGATATTCCAAGAGACTATTCTCCCAGCTCATATAGGTAAATGGAAGATGAAATTATTGAATCTCAAAAATAAGAACATACACCGAGTGCTCCCAAGATTGATCATGAAAGGATTTTTGAGAATGACCTTTTGAGGATAAATAAGAGGTATGAATTAATGGAGGAGAAATTTAGAAATCTCACCGACCGAATAATTTCATTCTATGATAGCTCGGATACGAAAGTAGAGGATGAAACAATTGGATCTCATATTAAAAATTATGAGGATATTCAGAAACCTAAAGAATATGTTCACCCTAGGGATAAATCTCATAGTGACACTTCTGCATATTACTCCCCTAGGGATGGCTCTTATTCTGACCCTGACTCTTATCCCTCATCATCTACGGAAAACACCGCATCACCACACCACACCGAAAACATAAAAAAACAAAAAACCAGATAAATACATAAAAATTGAAACTGAAGAAGATCTGAAGAATTTGGATCCGGCTCCAAGGGAAGTACTGGACAAAAGATTGATTTTTGAACTTCCCTTTATACAGGCTATTGAACACTTCCTCGGCCTTAAAGGATTTGTAATGGACAAATTAATGATGAAAACGTCAGGCAGGATAAGAACAAAAACTGAAAAACATATCTTGTCAATGGCCTCCTCCTTGGTGTTGAGGAGAAAAATCAAGAGCCGCATAGTGAAGCAGTTGCCCAGATTTGACTTTGGAATCAAAGACACAATTTTTACCCATGCTCGAATTGATGATGACGCACCAATTAATATCCTCCCGACCTCTGTATTTCACGAACTCAAACTCAGACCTATCAGGAAGATATGAGAGATCGTTCAATTGGCAGACCGATCGATAAAGCAGGCGAGAGGAACTATTTCTGCCATCATTACATTCCAAGGTGCTCAGCTCAAAGTAGACTTCACGATTATTGATATTGAGCATCAAGGAGAATTCACCTAGTCTCCAATTATTCTCAGAAAGCCATTCTTAGCATTGGCTAAGGAAATTATTGAGTGTGAGACTCGGGAAATCAATGTTACTGCATTGGGAGCACTTGATCTCAACAACTATTTGAGGAACCACGATTTTCTGAGGCAACCCATGAAGCCCTCGACAGCCGCAACCATCAAGAGGTAGAAGAGCCCTACCCCATTGATACACTTGAGATAGCGGTTGTTGATGAGACAATTGGTTTAGATACTCTCCCTCCTGCTCCATTCCCAGCTGCTCTTACCTTGGAAAATCGAATCGATAACTCATATGATCCTGAGACTTATGTTTGGACGCACCCTGAGTCAACCTACTCTGACTATCTTGATCAAATCAACTCAACACAGGAATGCTCCAACGTCAAGTCAATTGAGAACGAACATGCAGAGACTCTCCCCACTATTTCAATTCTTGCAGATCTCACCATAGAAAAGTGTTTCTTATATGATCCTGAGACTTATGCATGGTCGCGCCCTGGGTCAGCCTACTCTGAATACCTTGATCAAATCATTCCAACTCAGGAGTGCACCAACATTAAGAAGACTAAGAACAAACACGTAGGACGAACATCAACCAAGGAGAAAATTTTCAGTGGTTATTCATCAAGAGATTCAAGTGGACCAACAACTTCATGAAACAAAATGACTACTCCTTCATCGAAAAAGAAAGTCACCTTTGACCTTTCGGAAGAGGAATCATCTGATGATTCCTCGTCTGGCTCGAAAAAGGTAATCTACGTCAGTGAAGTCTGTTCGACAGTCTTAAAACCCTACTTTCACAAGGATCCAAACTTCGATTCTCGTTGGACGACTCCTGTTCCTCACTATTACTCATCCAAAGCCAATGCTCCTACTCTCATCAAATACACTGGAATTATTTCTTATGAGCTGACTAAGACTAGAGCTTTAGAGTATTCATTTGAGGACAAATCGCTTGATCCCAAGAAAGAACGAATTCTGAGAAAACAACTGAATAAACAAAAAGACAAGAATATCTGGAGTGTGTCCACTTTCAAATACTATTCCTCTGAGGATAACTCCGATGATGGTTACATTTCATCTGACTCATACGCTTCATCTACCGTCCAACATGATTTCTCCGAGGATAACACCGATAATAGTTGGGAATCATATGCTTCATCTCCTTCTCATCATTACGATCTCCCACCACAGGCTCACAAGAAGATCGACCGAAAACCGCCTTAATCATCATCTACCCACCCTCCCTCCCGACCACATCGGTCTCCTTATACATCTTCTTCCTTTACTTAGGCCAAGGCCTAAGTATAGGGGGGACCGATGCCATCTATACATACCATTCTCCCCTTCTCACGATCGCCTCATTTCCACCCTTCTTCCGTACTTAGTCTGACCATAGCCTAAATATAGGGGGAACCGATGCTCATATGTATATACTCTCCTCATTCACATATCCTGGTCGCTTCATTTTTGCTCCTCTTCTATACTTAGACTATTCAGCCTAAGTATAGGGGTGGACCGATCTATCTTTTTCTTTTTCACTCTCTTACGCTTAGCCCGAGCAATGTCTTCTTTACGCTTCTTGTGCTTTGAGGATACAGCACTCGCTAAGTATAGGGGGGTCTGTATATATATTGTGTATATATTTTACCCATATCTCGTACTTTAATGTAAGTCTATATGTCTGCATTTCACACACATGCACTTCATCCAGCATTTCATTCATTTGCATTTGTGAAAAGCCTTTGGGTTCAGAACCGGGTTATGAGCAGAAACCGAGAGTGGTCTGGACTTGACCTTAATCCACCTAATTTTCATAGGAACTTCACCAAGAAATAGGATTTTAGAAGCTTCAGGTCTTTGACTTAATTTTTTGAGTTCCACATGATAATGTGCAGCGTTTGACTCTTAGTGTCTAACCCGATCTCTTCATTCTGGGTACAACTCTGGAATAGGGAATTAATTTGTACTCTCGCATTATTCACTTAGCTCAACTCAGTCAGGGTGTTGGAAAACTGTGTGAGTTTCTTTTCTGGTAGCGTGGAAATCTAAAGACCGGAGTACGGGTTGAAATAAAGCTTCGTAAAAGGGATAGACGGCTGGGCACATATTTTTCTAAGACCCCAAAACATGTATGGAAAAAAAAGATTCTATATCTGTAGGGGCACAACAAGATCCAAGAATAACTACCAAAAATCCAAATACAAAGAAGCCACTACCAAATAAATATCTGACCAAAACGGACCAAGCTTCAAGAAAACCTGTAGATCTTGGTGGAGACTCGGATACACTAGCCAGCATCACAAGGAGAGGTGACTACACTGGCTACCCTCCAGTTCTTTTCTCCTTCTAACTTCTCCCACATTTCGATGGTAAACACAGCGCGACAGACCTTAGAAGGAAATACCTGACTCCCCGAGGACGAGTTACTGGAAAGGAGGTTTGCATGGTAGTTTGGCATTCTGGAAGGGAAGAGCTAAAACCTTTCACACACATGAGTCGATTGTTCAATGTTCATAGGGTATGCTTTGGGAAGAGGGTTGATCTAAGATGACTTCTGAGTCGAAACTGTGACAATGATGTGTAGAACTTGAAGGCTATTTATTTTTAAAATTCTAATTCTCACAGAAGTTCCACCAAACTAATAATCCAAAGGTCGAGACTAGTTTCATTTCACCTTCAACTCATGGTCTTGGTATGGAATCCAATCTCATTTCACCTCATGGCATTGCTTTTGATGCTCAAGGACGAGCATGGTTTAAGTATAGGGGGATGATGAATCTCAGTTTCATCACTCTAAAAGTCATTAATTAAGCTCTAATCCCTAAAAATCATTGGAATTTCTTCATTTATTATGCATAATTAGCATTCATGCATGTTTTGATAAGAATTGCATTTTATCACTTATTTTCACACAAAATAAGAAGCCAAAATCCCAGCCAAAAATTGACCTGTATGCCTGACTTTCCTGATTTTTAACATATTCATGCTAACTCCAATTGACCCAAAATCACTCCACTGTGTAGATATCACTAACAAGAATAAATAAAAAATACAAAAAAAGTCATTAGCCCAAATAAGTGGACCAAAAAACCAAACCCTAGTTCTAGGATTTCCAGACTAAAACCTCAATATCTTCTCCATCCAGTGTCCATTTTAATCCTACTCACTTTTGAACTTACATTTAATTAACTTCAAAACAAGACCAAGTGCAAGTGAATCGGAGCTCATATGTGAAAGTTGGGTTTTGGGCCTCTTTTGTACATTTTGTATTTTAGCAATTTTTGACCTATTATTTTATGTACATAATTGACACATTTTATTTTAATTATTTTCATTTGTCTTCTTTGATGAATGTTTTATTAAAATGCACAAAAATCCAAATCCAAATTGAGCTTGAAATCAAAGAAACTAACTAAGTCCGAGTCTTCACTAACTGTCTGTACAAAAGTTGTCTTTTTCGTCTTTTATTTTATTTCTTCTTTTTCTTACTTTATAAAAATACAAAAAATAAGATTAATGTGTAAATATTTATCTTTGATTTTATCGTATTTTTTCCATAGTTTTATCGGGTTTAAAAATGACAAAAAATTATAAAACCAAAAATCAAGGTATTCTATGTACATGGGATTCCCCAAAAATATCACTTTGCACAAATGATTGATTTTGGTTTTGATGTCTTCATGAAAGTTGTAGATCTCATCAAGATGAGCAATTTTTGTGAAGTAACTTTTTTGATCCAAGATCTTTTACTATTTTTACGTATTTATTAAGGTATTTGTTTTTTGATTTTTGTGGGGCTGACACGTGGCAGCTCCTGGAGCAACCACGTGTCACCAAATTTTTGGATTTATTTTTATTTCATTTTTATAAAAACTTAAAGCATCGCATGTGCGGAGCAAGTGCCTCCCAAGCACGTGTTCTGTGCGTGCTTCACCCCACCCCATGGTGCCACGGGTCGCGATCACGGCCGTCTGATCTCGGCCGATCGGACGGCCGCTAGCCTTCGTCTTCCTCTCCTTTCCAATCAGGGCACTGCCCGTCTTGCGCCCAACCATCTCAACCCTACGATCATTGGCCACCTTCCAAACTCCCTCGCTCGCATATCTCGCAGCCAAATTTCACCGTCGTCGCATGCCCGATGATTGCCGCTCCACGAATCCTTCACCGATCCCAATCACATCTCGTCAAGATCCCTGACGATCTCATTCCATCCCCGCCCGATCTCGCATCCTATTTAAACCCACGACCTCCATCCGTGGATCCCATCTGCCGATATCCCTGATCTTCAAGGTCCTCACCGATGGTGACAGCCCGGCGAACCTACACTGGCGGCGAGATCCAAGGTCTCTCGACCTTGCTGCAGCACGACGTTCTTCCACTGTTAATGACTTGCTCTGGCCTACTGTAGAGCCTATGTCGTTCTCCTCCGACTTCATTTATCACCGCTCCCCCGCCGACTTCATTGTCATCAACAACAATACCCTCGCCCAGCCGCTCCGCTCCCCAACTTCGCCATCGACTTCAAGTAGCATCACCGGCTCTCCTCGGGACGTCCATCTGCTCTGCCAAAAGATTCACCTCCAGCACGTCCAGAAGCTCCGTCACCCCCCTTTTCACTATCTTCTGCCGATCTGCTCTTTAAATTGATCACCGGGGTGACAGCCTGGTCCTTCTCCTCCCTCGGCGAGATCTGTGGCCCCAGGCCTCGTCGCAGAATGGCCTAGAGCATGTTGCTCTACTCTGGCCAACTGTGCGTCATCGAGCCTACGTTCGCATCAACGACGCTTCATTCCCAACGCCTTCTTCATCATCCACGCTTACGTCTAGAGCTTCGTCGCCAACGCTATCTTCATCGGCAAAGCTTCACCAGTTCGGCTACATCTGCAAGCCTCCGCTGCCAAAGCTCCATCGACAACCTCCACAGCAACTCCAGCAGCCCCTCGACCACCATCGTAGCTCCTCGCGTCTCAACATCTCTGCCAGTAGCTGAAGCGCCATCACCGGCCTCGCCACCTACCTCAACGAGATGCCACCAGCTATCGAGCTCCGCCTCGTGACCTGCAAAGCTACGCTTCATCGTCCAGTAGGCTATCGCCATCGACATCGTCAACCGCCGCAGGAGGCGGCGCGCCCCACCTCCTCCGCTGCTTCATCCGCTGGGCGAGGGTCCTGAGACCCCCACGCACGTGAGGTGCGCGTGCATCGAGGGGACTATTGCATCGAAGCCCCTAGAAAATCCAGATTTACAACGCCGACGTCAACCACCCCTAGGGTCACATGTGTAGCACGTGATCGCTAGGTAAATTATGAAAGACCCCCCCCCCCAAGCTCGACTTATTGAAGGAATAATCCCCGCACATGACAATCATGTGGTTGCTGGAAAATTTTCACAAAAGCCTCCGGACCTTCACGTATCTGCAAAGGAGCCCAGCCACCCAAGGGTCATGTGCCTAGCACGTGATCGTGGGATTTTTGTAGAAATACCCCTGTGTTCCCCCATTGTTTAGAACCTTTACGTTGCATATTTTTATTATTTAAAAAATAGCATGATGTTCGTCAATTAATTTTCTACATCTTAGCATATGCTTGACATTTTTGTGATCAGTGATTAATTATAATTAATTGTTTTGTGGAAAACTTCATTTTTTGCCCATTTTGTGCTTGAATATTTATAAGTAATTACCGTTGCTTTAAAAATTACTTAAAATTCACAGATTGTAGAATTAATTGTATGTTACATCATATCCTAAAAGAATTGCATTTGCATGCATGGTTTGACTTGTAAAAATCACTTTGCATATTTGATCTTTAATTTTTAATAGGTAGTAAATCTTGAATTTTTGAGGTTTAAGATTTTTTTGAGATCCATAATCTAGTGATAGATCTTGAATAATTTTATCCCATGAAATAAATAGATTTAATATTTATTATAATTAAATATTAAAATTCGCATCTTTGGCATTCGAAAATTCATAAAATATTTAGCATCTTTCCTCACAGCCTTTGCTTTCTATATAACTAGAACTCTGGTACCCTGACTTTCCTAAGCCTAAGATAAGAAAGGAGAGCGAAAGAGTAGAGTAGGCTCGTCTAAGAGCATATTCTATCTACGAGAGTCAGGTGTCGGTGACGAAGAGAAATGACCTTGAGTGTCAGCGAGAAGTTCAATGCATCCAAAAATTCCAAAAAAAAATACAGTGCATTCATTTCATCATAATTGTCATCTTGGCCAAGTTTCATATTTTTCGGACATTGTTTGATAGACAATCATTTTCTAGTCCTTAAAATTGGCCTAATTTTCATTTTGCATCCCAAATTGCATTAAAAATTACAAAAAAATACCGCCTCGGAAATCGTGCACGAACTTTGATAGACAAAAATTCTAGGTTGTTCCTTTGCCTCCTTGTGTTCAACCTTGGGACTTGCCCAAGTAAGTAAACATAAAATCGCATTGATAAAAATTGACTAAAAAATCTTGTGGTTATTACTTGACTGATTCCAATTGCCCGCCTACAACGAAATGACATTCATAATTTAGCGCACGATAATCGACGATAATTAAACAGGGCATTCCATGACTCGCCACTCCTCTAGGATCACCCTACAGCTCCACCCTTAACGCATTCCATACCTCCTACAGAAATCCTCCAGTCGCCCCTACAACCATCTCGCCCTGCCTTCCACCGTCATCTTCTTGGTTAAGGCGTGTGTCGCCCAGACGAGCCTTCGCCTTGCCGATGACTTCGTATGCTCTCAAGGACCGATCACTGTCATCGACTCCAGTCGTGCTTCATCGACAGCCATGCCTAGAGCTCCAGGTCTCAAGCGCAGCACCACCAGCAACTCCACCCGCAAGCCGCCTCTCCCTGTCGGGTGCACAATTCGAGGAGGACACGTAACCCCCACATGCTCATTGGGTGTTTTACAAAGAAGCACCTTCAGTAATCCAATTTACAGAAGCATCCAGCCGCGCACGTGCCCACTTGAAATTTTGCAGAAACCCCCTCCGAGGTTTAGATAATCACATTTAGGCCCCTCTCTTTGGATTTTCTGTTTATTTAATTAGTGTACCTTTACAAACAAACCCCTAGCTTTCCTTTGTTATTTGAACAACATTTTTGCATCATTTTATTATTTAAAAATTTGCATTGTGTTTTTCAACTAGTTCCCTACATTGTGGCGTGCTTGTTACAATTTTATGCTTTACGGTTAATTAATAATTAATGCATATTGTGGAAATTTGCATTATTTTCCCAATATGTGCTTAGAAATTCATAATTAACTAACCATAGCTCTAAATATTGTTGAAAAATCATGGATGGTAGAATTAATTATATTTCACATTTTGACCAAGAAGAATTGCATTTGCAAACATCATTCTCTATGAAAAATCATTTTATGTATTTTAATACTTAATTTTAATAGGTATTAAATTCAACATTTTTAGGGTTTAGGATTTTTCTAGGATAACTCATTTATTGATCTATCCTGACTAATTTTATTTCCAGGAAATAAAGAGTTTAATATTTATTATATTTTATTATTGTGATTCACCTCATTTGTACCATTTTATTCATTTAATATTCATATTGCATCAAAAAAATCCAAAAAAAATTAAAGTGCATCTTTTTCACCATTATTTACATCTTAGACAAGTTTCATAATTTTTGGGCATGGTTTGATTGATGTAGATATTTTCATCCTTATAATAGGCATGCATTTTATTTGCATTCACAAATTGCATTAAAAATACCAAAAATGTTCCGCTTGAAAATTGTTCACAAAACTTTGACAGATATTAATGTAGGTTGTTCCTTTACCTCCTCGAGTTCACCCCTGGGACATGCCCAGGTTAAATAAACATAAAACTACTTCGATTAAAAATTGATTAATTAATTAAGTGGTTATATTTCTTGATTGATTCCGACTACTTGTCTACAACGAATGATACATTTATTATTCGCATGTTAATTCCCACAAATTAAAAGAGGGGTTTCCGGATCAATCACATCTTAAGAGAGATCGAGTACAACTGACTTCCCCCCTCCAGATAAGAGTAAACTAGGGCACTTTGTATGCCATGTTGGCATTCTGTGAGCAGTTGGTCTCATTCATCTGCTCAAATACCTTCCAGACGGTATCCGATCTACGTGTTGTATAGCTACCTCCACAGGCAGCGCTCAGTAAACCGTGCATCTCAGGGTTGAAACTAATCAAGAACGACTGGACCATGATGTTGTCATCTGCATGATGTCATTATACCTTTTATAGGCATCACAGAAGGCTTCATGGGGTAGCTGGGAAAAGGTAGTGATGTGTGTCCTCATCATGTTAGTCCTACTGAGGTGGTAGAACTTCTTTAGAAAATGGTCCTTAAACTGGGCATATATAGTAACTGTAACTCCAAGGTTCTTTACGTAGTAGTTGGATTCACCACCCAAGGCAAATGGAAGGGCGGTGAGCTTGATATAATTATGGCTAACCCTAGGATGTCTAAGGTTAGCGCGAACGAGCTTGAAGTCCCTTAGGAATGTGTATGGCTCCTCAGAAGCATTCCCGTCAAAATGCGGCAGCAAATTCGGAAAAATGTGACTTTAACTCAAAATCAACTTCAGGTTCGGCCAGACTCAAATAAGTTTGACTTCTATATTGCCTGGGGTTGTACGCTGCATCCATTGGTGGTTCGACCCCAACATTGAGTTGTCCAATCTGAGCTAGGAGTAAGGCGTGTTGTTGCTCAAATGTATATAATCTGGCTAGTAACATCCTCATTGGGTCCTTAGGGTGTTCTTCCTCTTCATTTTCCTTTTTGGAGGAATCTTACTTGAATCTTATTTGGGATCTTCATCAACAATGTGATCTTGATTAGAAGAGGATTCTGGAAACAAGGCAATCTCACCGAGGTCAAGGTCTTCCTCAGTGAGGTGGGAGGAGAGAAAGGGAATGGTTGGTGAGTGACCATCCTGAGAGTGAGTGATCATGAACTCAAAAGGGTCATGAGTCCAGGTCGTGAGTGGACCTTTGAAGACGTACACTTTAGAGGGTTCAACGAGAGATTCACAAAGTCTAAATAAATATCCCCCCCCCCCAATTAGTCATCTTCTATGTCAAAAAGAAGCGATTAGAGAACAAAGTTCAATGAGGTGCTAGTTATACGATGCACTCGAATGTGCAGAGAAAACTTACACATTACAAACACAATGTAAACCCCTTTGAAAAAATCACCAACTTCACACGTGAGGGTCGTAAAGATTCGATCGAATTATCTTGTTAGTTTTAGTTGGTGGTAAAATAATATTTTAATCCATTACTCACAGGTGTAATCTCCTAAGGTAGTTCATGTTCAAGCCGGCAGAACACACCAACTTAAAGCAAGACTATTTCTAATGTTCTGAGGCAAGTGCTTGCAGTAATAACAGGACCCTAAGAGTGAGTCCAAGCACTTAGGGCACAAGTCCAAGGATTTTGGCTCTTCCTTAGGGGATACTTCCTTACTCACTCTTGTCTGGAGGTAAGTACATGTGATCCAAATGAGGGCTTTATGCACCTGTAAAACAAGGTTCTTTTTTTTCAATTTTTGTTTAATCAATCTGCTCAATTCATTCCCAATTTTAGAGTTTGGTTGTCACTTAAAATTTAATGTGAGCACCACAATGCACACCTATCGTTCAGTCCTGATTTCCTTTTTAATCCTAAGTCGTAAAACAAGGGAGGAATCAGAAATCAGAAAGAAAATAAGAAACAATGATGCATGCTCAAAAGAAGGTATACTTACAGTGACTCCCAAAACACTACATGTGTTATGTAGAACTGAATTTTAAATTTATACTAAATGCATGCAGATCGAGAAAACATCACCTAAATAGTATATTATTCTCGAGGAAGAAATAGATTTCAATTCGGCTAAGTATTACATGTTTATGTGCGTCTCATGATGAATCTTACTGTATAGTGAATATTCTAAGATGTGTGGCCTAAATTATGAAGGGCACATACAAATTTGAATGTATTCTACCGTGTGCATGTCCTAATTTCGCAACTCAAGTCGAGAATTAATCTCGACACAACCACAACACGAAGAAAAATAATGTACTGACTCTTTTACAAGCGTGAGCTCTCAAACAAGGGCCACTGGATATAAGCGATTACCTAATTATTATAATTAATTACAAAAATAATGTCACTAATGCAATTAATTAACCAAATATATAACTGGCTAAGTCTTCTCTCCAAATGGTTGACTCAACTCTCTTCATCTCGAGCTCCAAGCTTAAACCTTCGTATAGCTCCTCGTGAGTCGCTCCACGAGCCTTGGTCAAATCAAAAGCTCAAGATGTATATATAGACAAAAATAGAAAAAAAGTTACGACAAAAATAACAAAAACACCCAAATAAACATGGCTCAACTTTAATAGCTCAAAATTAACTAAATCATTAAAATCAAACTTAATAAAAAAATATGAATCAAGCAGTGTCTTCGGCAACGGTGCCATCTAATGGCTCGTTGATCATGTATGTTAATTTGTACTTGTTGTAGCACGGAACTTAGTGGGTCATGCAGAACCGAGAGAAGGATCTCCTTGAGGAGTGTCTCGAATTGAATTTATATCCCTAGCAAGCCCGGGGTCAATCATAGGCACACAATGGATTAAGTAGTTTTAATTAAGGTTCAATAATGATGACTGAGCTACTAAAAGGGCCTATCTCAATTGGGGCAGGTAACAACACACTATAAAATGTACGAATGAGATTCTTGATGATTTTTTATGCAATTTAAAAAGATGCTACATAATACACATGAAAGCAAGCACACCAAATGAGCCTAAGTGACAAGATATTCTGATTAAATTATCAATCAAGTACCTAGATAGTTCCTTAATCCAAATTTTATCACGAATTAAGCTTAAGAAATTGTCGAGGTTTAATATGCATCACACTTTAAGGCAACTTTAATGAATGATAAATTAAGCTCCAAAAGTCACATTAATTCAAGAACTAAAAGTTAAATAAATTTCAAATGCAATTCCTAGATATTTAGTTAATGGTCAATCAAATCAGGGAGCAAAGTGGTGCACATAATCCATTTACCAAGCTAATTAAGGAGACCAATTAAGCTCAACTAATAACCTAAGTTCTCTGAATTTTTATTCACGTATAGTAGGTTACAAATTGAATCCAATTAGTCCACGTTAAAGATCATTAAAATAGCATTAAAACAAGATTAATTTCATGCAATTTGGATAAAGGGTGCTCAAGTTATTCACAATTCAATCTAGGGGCCTAAATGGAAGAAAGCATGAATTTTTATTTTAAAAAGGTCCAAACATGGGCTTAAATGCAATTAACAAAAGACACAGGGGGTTACATGCAATTTTCACAATAACCAGAAGGACTATAATGCAATAAAACAAAACAGATTATTTGTCTTGCAATTTGTCACACGGCACGTGTTGTGCATGTGTGTAGTCAAGGACCTAATAGCAATATCGAAGACTTCCAAGGGTACCAGTGCAAATTTTTCACATCACATGTAGAAACACATGATGGGATGGAGACTCGGTGCTCGGTGTGCATGGGGCAGTTCCACGTGGGATCGGATGTTGGCTCGGTACATGAGGCTGAGGGATGAATCGTCGCTTCGGTGAGAGACTTGGGAGCGATCCTGGACGTTAGATCTGATCAGGGAGATCACATCTAATGGCACATATAGATGATGTTCCTCCCTCTCCGACATATATGGTGGTGCTTGGTAGGATCTCTGGCGAAGGTACTCTTGCTCCTCCCGATGAATCTGAAGGCGGTGAAGATTGGAGAAGATAGATGGAGCCTCTACGAGTGTGTTGCGACGATGTAGAAGCTTGGAGACTGTCTGAAGCTGAATGTCGGGGAATGTATCACCGTCATGAAGCTCAAGGTCAAAGAGTGGCTCCAAATTCTGACCATTCAAAGGAAATAAATACCTGCAAGTGTTAGCATGTAGCCGGGGCCGAGGGGAATCAGATGGGGAGGTCGTGAGGGTGTTTCAAGGGCTCATCGACTGTGGGGAAATTGAACCCAAAGTGAGCTTAGTCTATGCGAAGCTGGAGGTGAAGCAAGGCGTACAAGGTCGTGGAGAACTAGAGAAGGATAGACTGAGATGGAGCGGGAGTGTTGGACCAACGGTAAATATAGTACGATGGTTGAAGCTAAGTGAGGGTGTATGTGTGTGCAAAGGTAAATGGGAGAAACACAATAGAAACAAAGAGGGGGGATTTTACCTGAGGTAGAAGATGATGACGGGGATGAACCAGAGAAAGGGAGAACAAGCCAGGAAGGTGGTATTGGACATGTGAGCCCATGGTGATCCATTATGCAATAAATGTTATTGCAAATATCATTCTCTGGTCTGAATATGAAGAATAACTAATCTGCATAATAGGTCCCTTAGTACAATTAGGGTTATATACCATAGCCATCTTAATGATCATACAGTTGCTTATTCAATTGTTGAATCATAGAGGTTGGCGCTTGGATGAATATCTAAAGAGTTAGATTGAGGACTCATCAAGCATCATCAAATGATTATTGAGAGATGGTCTCCATCCTGAGAGGGAGATGGCAATCCTGTCTCTAAAGGTTGATATCTAACCGATCTCTTGATGCATGTCCTCTGCATAGGAATTGAGATTCGGAGGTGTTAGATAAATTAGGCCAAAGAGTTGACTTAACGAGATCGACATAACCAAAGTCCTATATCGTATGTTGTCATGATATAGGCATGCATCCTCTGACCAAAGATAGATGTGTTACTATATGTCTGAGTATGTACATTTGGCATACTAATAGGTTGATGACCTAATCAAGGTGTATACATCGGCACGATAGTGTGCATACAAGGGAATATGAGTAATACGATCTCTCAAAGGGATCATATAGGTTCATTACTGAACCGGAAGACATGAGCTCACTCATGAGATATTGGGAAGAATCAAATTTCATGCACGGTCGTCTCGCTTTGGAAGCTTGACTGAATTTGTAGGTTTGATATATATACTTTTGGAAAATATATGATCAATACCTAGATATGATATATGTTTTTGGAAAGTATATGATCGATACCGACCCCCAATGATCGAATGACAAACTTAATGATAAAACCCTGAAGGAGACAGTCTAAATAAATCTAAAAGTTCGGATTTATTCTAGGTCTTCAAGTATGCAGGATGTACAAGTATTAGGAATACCTGAGGGTGATGTGGTCATAAATGATTATATAACCATGATGCTTCCATTCCGAGGGAGTGATGAAACAGATATGGATTTTAGTGACTCCTCTCAGTAGAGAAGTAATCTAATCTCAGTTCAAATGTTGGGCAGTGATCTGAATGTGATTCAGATGCAATGAAAAGATTAGATTTACGATTGTGATTTAATAAAACATTTATAGGAGATCCGCGATATCTGGATTTGAGATTTGATCTCAATATCCAAGTCACTATACGTGGAATGTACAATTGCCATGTCCTTATCTCCAAGTATCCGTGAAGAAAACGCATTATCCTTGAAAAAGTTTAAGGATAATTTCACTGTTGATATATGTATCCGAGCATTGAGAAAGGATAATTAAATGTGACTTAATTATCATGATTAATACGAATTTGATTCATATTATAAGGAGAGTTATCTGAGATATTTAAATGTGATTTAATTATCAAAGATGTAAATAATGTGAATGTGATTAATATTATTTGGGCACATGATATTGGAGATCCAAGATGATTAAACGTGATTTAATTATCATGGATATGAATAATGTGGATAGCACTATCCATATTAATCATATATATTATAAATGTGATTTATAATATATACGAGAGAGCTATTTGTAAATAACATTTACAATTTAAATGTCGATGTGAATTGGATTCATATTGGACAATTAATTGAAAATATAATTTACATTTTATTTTGGGTTGTGAATGTGATTCACAAATTTCCAATGGCATAATTGCAATGTTCACAATATAATTGAGAATTATTATTGTGAGATAATATTGGAATGAGATAATGTAATCTCATTGGAAGGAGAATACCATCTACCAACAAAGGTGGTAAATGGCCACCAACTCCAAATTGGAGTGGGTAGTCATCCCTCCTTGTTGTGGTTGGATAGTTATCCCCTTCCCAATTATCTCCAAGGATAATTGATTTGATTGAAATTAATTTATATTGATTACTTAATATATATATATAATTGTTGTTGTGTTTTTACCATAAGATCATGGTCATTGAAAGAAACACAAATCAATCTCATCCATTGATTTTGTGTTTCCCATGGATTGGGATCCATGGACTCCTGAAATAATATATAAGAAGAGGCAACCCTTTGAAGAGTTACAACAAGAGACAATTGAAATATGCTCTCTCTCTCTCCCTCTCTCTCTCTCTATACACCAAGTCTCTCTCTCTTATCGTGGTCGTCCACCATGGAGCCCTAGAGAGAGTCGTCATTGCAGCAACATCATCGTTATGTTATTGGATCATTTGCTCGTGGATCTCCATCTCCTTTGGTGCGCCTCACTCGTGAAGAAGATGTCGGATCTCATGTGATGAGATCAGGAGAATCATCGCTTGGATCATCAACATGGATTGAGAGGAGCATGTATTTCATCAAAGCGCTCGCAAACATCTCCTCCGTCAGATCAGACTTGAGACAGGAGGTCTCTTCATTTAGAAATTTGATCGCAACCATGCTTCAAGGGGTACACCTAGTACTTGTTTGTGATTTAGATGAAATGATCTGAAAAGTGTTCTTGAATCATGTGGTTTCATCGTTTAAATTTTTTTTAATTCCACTGCCTCGAGCCACTAGTGCGACTAGTCGCTCCCGATTGCATACAATGTGATCCTCACACTTTCATGATGCGCTTAAGGATTTTTCCATATCCTTCAGGTGGAGTCAAACTCTGGTCCTCACTTGACGAGCTAGAGGCTAGCAGCTCGAAGCTCGAGTAGCTGGTACAGTTACAACTCGTTTGAAAAGACAAGGATCTCTCCAGAGGGAATTCTCGATCGTGGCTCACAGTCTCTCTCAATTCCTGTCACCAATTGGGAGGTAGTGGTTAGTGGTCCCTCGCGTAAAGGTAGATGCGCATGAAGTGAGACAGAGGTGAAGTGTTTGAAGGTAGAGAAGATGAGGTGCATGTAGTAGAGACGTGGGTTCGTGGGCTCATGGAGGATCGTGGGAGAGGAGAGAGGAAGGGACATATGTAAGGTGAAGACGAGGGACGGTTAGGCTTTGACTCGGTGAGGTCAAGAGGGTGAGGAGGATATCGGAATCATGGGCAAATGAAAAGGGTGAAGGTGCACGGTGAGGAAGGTCGTGGTGTGAGAGGTAGGAGACGAGGTTCTGATCGTTGGATCTCGAGATCAAACAGTTCAGATGGGCGCGGAAATTGGTTCTCCATATTGGATCCGGAGCCCTGATCAAGCGATTGAAAGAGGAGCGAGAATGTGCAGTTAAGATGAGATCAGGGCAGAAGGGATGGACAGCCATGAGAGAAGGTATGTGGCCCGTAAATGGGTAGGTCGCATGGCAACTCTAGGGGTGCCCATGGCCCAGTGAAATAAAAGAAAAGTAAACAAATCAAAGAAAAATACAAAACTAATAACTACAAGCAAAATTTAAAAAAAACTCAAAATATGAAAGTTGTGGATCTCGATGATATCTACAAGTTTCATGTTGACAAAAAATCTAAAATAAAGCAAACAATGAGAAATATTTTTGGACGAGTTTTTAAGGAATAAAAACACTTGATTTTTAATTCAATTATTTTTTATTTTTAATTTCTTTTTAAACCCAAAACAAATATATACAATAAAGGGGAATAAAATATATCCAAAAATACAATAACTCAGGGTTAGTTAATCACACAGGGTTAGAAGTTAATTTCAATTAATTATATACAGATTTTAATGAATAGTTTAAATAAGGAGGATAATGAACAATAAATAATATGATGAATCATTGATTAAACACATGTGTGTGTTGGTGTGCATGTGCACGTGTATGAGCAAGGTGTGGAGGCACGTGCGAATGTGGGTGCATGTGGTGTGTGGGTGCATGTGGGTGCGGATGTGTGTGTGGGTGTACGCATGTGGGCATGTGAGTGTTTGTGTGCAACATGCATGTGTAGTGTGTGTGCATGTGTGTGCACTTGTGTGGGTGTGGGTGGGTGTGTGCGTGCGCGCTTGCATGTAGGGGTGCATGTGCACGTGCTTGTGTGTGGGGGTGCTTGTACGCATGTGTGGGTGTGCGGGTGTTGTGTGGGCACGTGTGTGCATGTGCAAACATCGTGCAATCCAATGTGGGATAATATGACCTGAAAGATAGCTATTTGTGGAGATATATTCTCTTTCAAATAATAAAAAGCTATTTTTTGTTGTCAAGATTCAATTTTTTTTTGGATATTTCCAAAGCAATTTACTCAATGCTCACTTCTTATGAAATAAAAACTAGCACATGGGAAGAAAACCACAAAATAGAGGAGGATATCTTACTAGGTCCAGTGACCTCTAACCTTGCATGTTGTAAACCGTCAAAAATCCAGATGTCTTCCTTAATAGAGTTAGCTTCACCCATTTGCAGGGCAACCAAGAATCCCCCTACCTTGATCAAACAATATACATTTTCGTGTAGCATTCATTTAGCAATCACTTGGCATAAATATTACTAGCACACTCCACATGAGGCTTTCTTGTATATATCCGCCAACAATTGCCAAAGCGTGCGACATAGAAAAGAAAGCATGAACCAAACAAACAACTTTGTTGCATGAAGTGTCTCCAATTACCTCCACTATAGATGACTAACAACGAACCATCCAATAAAGGGGGAGAAAAAAAATCTTACCGAGTCCACAAGTTAAAACCCCCCATTTAATGGTTCGTTGGTAGCAATGGACTCCCACTCCAATAACCAGGGTTCAACCCCTCCCTCCCCCTTATCATTAAAAAAAGTTAAAGCCCCCACAAAGAAGACGCTTGTTACTCCTCTCTACCCACCTATCACCTCCCCAAATAATTGCACACATATTCTAGAGAACAAAAACAACTCAACATGAAAACATTCATTGCTTTTGCAGGAATATCCCATGCAAAAAGATTCAACATTTATAGTATATTCCGACAAAATTAAACCAGAAGAAAAAAATCGAACTTTTCATCAATTAAGTGTGCATTAGAACGCAAATAAGCAAGAGAAGCCCATGAAATAAAGAGAAAAAATAAATGCTAAAAACAAATAAAATGAAGGATATAACTTGAATTAAGTTGATCTGTACATGAAATATACAGAGATCACATTATTTCCTATGGAGGGGAAGAAAGAAAGGGACCAAGTTTCTAATTGTTTCTTCATCCTTCCCTTCTTTTTGTTAAGTGAAGTTTACGGCTCTTGAGGCTGAGCCTTTACCAGTCTCACACTACTGTAGTTGTAACGGCGCTTTAGGTCCTTCATCGCCTTCTCTTCGATCTGAATGGATCGAAGGGACGAGGGTGCCTCCATTTCGGGCTTGTACCACCGGCTAGGAGCTGTATCCTTGGGTTTGCTAGTTACCTCCAAAGATGACTGCCCAGTAACCATGAAGCCCATCGTCTGAGACTTAGGAAAGTGATTGAGTGAATGTTTCTTCTCCTGCCCAAAATTATCAACTTGTACATCAGCTGAATGAATCAGATCATATATTCAGAAAAGTCAATTTCTTCATCCAAACATTCTCGAACCACAAGAAAATGGGGGTAGAAACTCATCATTTTCATCACATACCCTTCCTAGTTGCCCATCTTTTCATTAATATGAGTTAGTAAAGTTTTGAGGGAGATCATCACCAAGTGCAAACATGAATAGCAAAGAACAGGACACCATTCAAATGTCCAAACATAAGAAATCGGATATATGGAAAGTAATACAATATGGTGCAACATATGGCAACAAGAAACTCATCACGTGTGTGCAATTAGGCGCCATCTTAGATCACAGTAATACATGAGTCTCCACTAACTCTTCTTTTCCCAATTCACAAGCATCAAGGGACTTCAGATAATGGAGTACGATGTGAGTAAAGACTTGTACTGGAAAAAATATGAAGCAAGAATAAAATACCTACAATAATAAAAAAGAGAAGTTTCCTCCTTCAAAAAAAAGAGAAGTTTCCAGTTCAAAAGCAATGAAAAGTGGTTGAATCCTTCCTGAACCTTGCAAATACAAGAAGCCTTGAAACCAAAGCTTAACTTTTAAAAGGCTATGCAGAAAGCACATCTCATCAGAAAAGAATAAAACTAAGATGGTCAACATAATGGTCAAGTTTAGGAACATATCGCAAACAGCGGAATTGAACACTGTATTATTGGCATATATTTGTTATTTTTCTAATATTTGGGCAATATCTTGATGCTGAAACATGAGCTGGCTCTACTACCATGTTAACTCACAAAAATCAAAGAGCTTCAAAATCAGCTCCAAAACCAAAATTCTCAACTTCATAAAAAAGCAAAATTGTCAACTTCATAATTGTTCAAGCAAAAAAAGCAGGCGATAATTAAATTTTATTGTTATTGTGTCATTAATTAAAGAGATAAAGTTATTCCTAAGAATTAGAAGAATATGTTTTAGTTATTTATCTAAGCATTTGAATTCAAGGAAACTTTGAGCCATTATTTGGTTCTAAGAAAGAACTTCAAAAACAACTGAAAAGAATTTTAGCATATTTTCTGAATCAATTATCAGCTGATGCTAGCAATAATTTTCTTCCAAAACTTTGGTTTGAACTGAAGAACAAAGGTTATACCTCCTGTTTCTGAATGTCTCTGAGAGATGGTCTGCAAGAATTTGGAGAAGTTCCTGCAGATGACCAAGGTGGTGTACTCCTCTCTCCCTCAGAAACATGTGCAGTGCGAGCGTGATCAACAGTTATGGGGCTAGACACTAACCCTGTCATAAAGGAACTCAACCGCAGATGTTGATTGGAACTTTCAGAATGGCAATGCATTAAATCCTCATTCTCGCCTTTCTGCATTTTGACTTGTGGAGTTGGCCGTGTTTTGCTTTGCTCATTAAGTATGACTCGTAAAGAAGTTGCGCCTTTATGAGCCTGAATGCCACCCCATGCCGGTCCCTCTTTCTTGGGAGGAGGCGGTGGAGGAGCAATCTCTTTGGGGCTATCATCTAATGCACCGCTTAGGAACATTGACAAACCACCTTTTTTATTCTTCTTTTTAGATTGGCTTGGCTTTATAATCTTGTCACTGTTGGATGACTTTTTTGGTGTGCCTTTCGGAGTGCGGGCTATGCAACACTCATCTATAGCTTCGCTGTCTGCATTTGTTTGTCCGACTCCCTACAATATACAAACATTATAGGCATTTAGTCTTCAAAGTTTCATAGTTTTTCATAGGAACAAAAAAATGTGGAGAGGTTATATGGCCTCTAAAAATTAAAAAGAAGAAGATTTAAAAGGTGATTCTTTTTGCATCTTATAAAAGCTGGAGCTTCAAAGCTTCATTATTGCAGAAGAATGACCAAAACATTGATAAACTTAAATTCAAAAGAGCAATAATTCTAACCTTTTCTTTGGGTATATAAATGCTTTTAATATCCGGAATGCCCTCAGCTATGCACTCCTGTATATCCTTTGCGGGAATTATCTCAATTTGGTCCTCCTTTTGTTTGCCCTTTCTCCTTTGCTTCCGAGATGGCGCCACCTTCTTCCCCTTGCCATCCGTTATATCTAAGGATGGAAGATTCCCCTGAACTTCTACCGGAAAACCAAGCTCAGCAAGTGATTTCTCAAGAACAAATTTAGTCTGAAGTTTAGCAATTTGTTGGTCATCGAGATTATGACCATTTAACTGCTTGATCTCAAGCATTTCTATTTGTTGTAACTTTTTTCTCAGGGCTCTGACTTGCTTGGATACAACTATTTCCGCAGAATCATTTGAAGATAAAAAGCTGTCCAATCTAGCAACTCCATAGCTCGGTGACAAGGGACCTACACTGTTATCTCGAAGTCTAGGATAACCATCTTTGTCTAAACCCTCATCTTGAATGTCAATGACGGCAGGAAATGTAGCTGTCGGAGTGGGAAGCCTACGATAACTCCATGCTTCAGAGGATTTAGCATCCAGGCATTTCTCAAGCATCGACAGCATTTCCAGAGAGGCATTTGCAATAACAGGTGACGATACAGTGAATATAAAGGCAAGGTTGCGTATGGCTATCTCCTGCAGATGAAAACTAACAATTATCTTCATATTAAAAGCACGAGATATAAATGAAAAAAGAAATGATTAATTGGAGAAAAAGAAATCACTTTGAACCATAGCCATCAGAAGATAAAAATGAGATGAATTCCGAACCTTAGGGAAGATCAAGACGTTTGTAAATAATGAGTCAATGCCATATTAACAGCACGAGATTTGAAGGAAAACAGAAATGATTGTAATGGATAAAAAGAAATCACGATGGACCAAAGTCATCAGGGAATAAAAATGAGATGACCTCTGAACCTCAGTGAAGATCAAGAACATTCACATTTGTACCTAAATGAGTCTAACTCCAGATTTAAGGCAAAAATATCTGTTAAAATAATTACAACTGGATAAATCTTTCATTCTTGGATGTTTTATATATAGATACACTAAGTGTAAAAAATGTCTCTGGGTGCAAAAGTGTGCACACACATGCATCCCTTCAAACACACACTAAGTCTACATGTATCCATGTCAATTTTTTATTTACTGAATAAATATAACAAACTGGACCAAGTACCTCGCAGTGCCTCTGTAGCTCATCAGCGCCCAGGGAATAAGCGACCTCCAAAAGTTGGACAGCGTTTCGTGGCTCTAAGAGACACTCAATTGCTGCTTTTTCACAGAGGCTTTTCAAACTTGGCATGGATCTTTGACCTCGATCCGCTTGTACAATTGAAAGTTTCTTACTTAGTTCAATGCCATCAAACATGAAATCTCCATCCAACTCTTCCAACACGGTGTCATCCTCAAATACACTTGTTTTTGCATTTTCTTCAGCTCTGGGAGGATAAATAGGGTGATATAGGGTGGAAACAACAAGCAAGTGTGTCTCTCCGACAGATACAGAAGTTGCATGTTTCACACCATGTAAACGAGTTGGAATTGGCGCCTCATCTTTTTGCGTTTTCCCATCCCACATATAGACATCCCCAGTATCGGTAACAGCAGCTGTCCAATATTTCCCTGCAGAAACACTCGCGATATTCTTTCCACACATGGAATATATCTGCACATGAGAAACATAGTATACAATTATGTGGTTTAAAAGTTGACATGCTAAGTATAAAGAGATTGCAAAACTGCCGAGCATGGTAACGTCTTGTTCTCTCGATATCCGTGCATTCATCGTGAAAGGACAAAACTCATCTAAAGTAAAATTTGTGGCTTTTCAACACCATCATTGCAATCAGATTTTTCTTTTTTATGGTTTTTTAGGAACCATAAAAATCGCAATAATGTGGATTGATGCTGTTAAAGTTTGTTCAAATCACTGGTTTTCTTGATCACAGGAATAGGAAAGTCAAACAAATGTCTCCTAAATAATTATGCAAATTATTTCCATACTGCACTAAAGAATTCACAGAGGTAGGATAAAAGAAGACATGAAAGAGTTCCAACCTGTTGACATCTTAGATCAGGATCAGCAGAAGCCCAATAAAATAAAGCACCGTCATCAGTGAGTGCCGAGCTATGTATCATCCCGGCAGCAATTGCAGACACATGAAGACGCTTCATACGATGGAATTTCAGAGGAATATTTCCACTCTTCAAATTTCTTGCAATAACTACACGTCTGGGTGTCACAAGGCGGTGGCCCCAAGTAAAAACCTGGACAAAAGTAATTGGAGATTATAATATGATTTGAATAAAAAACTAGGTGAACAATAAATGGGCTTCACTATTTAAACCACAAAAATTTTAAATAAAAACACCTATACTTTTTTTGGAGAAAACTGAAAAAGGTTAACAAGCATGATGTCAAGAGATGAGCAAAATATTTTAGTAACTGCTCAACAACCTTAAATCACATTAAAATCTTAAACTTGAGATCCTGGGACTTTGAGAATAGAGATGTAGTAATAGCTTGTAGGAGAACACAATGCAGCAAGAGCAATTTTTATACAAAAGGAAAGAGGAGAAAATTGTAGGAGTAACATAAATTTTTCTTTTTTGAGAAGAATGAAATTACTGGGTAAACACCGCTAGACACTTTTTTTAAGAAACTATTGGATGAACCTCCAGAAGAAGAACACCCTAACCACATATATGGAGCGTGTTTTAAACAAGGCCTTGCCGTGTTCAATTACATTCCCATGATAAAACCTCTCACGTTTGAAGATCAGCACGTTCCTTGCCAACCAAATGATCCAAAGATGCGCAAGCACTCTAATCCTGCCTTCACTCGCCTCCCTTCAACCACAACCAACAACGTCCCAGAATGAATCCATGCTCTCCCATCATAATCCGGGCAGGTTGTTCGCCTCCCAGGAGAATTTCAATTTAGGACATTTGAAAAAAGATGAGAATTTCGACCTAGGACATCTAAAAAAGACGAGGGAAATTCCTAAGCAGTATCTCGGGAATTAAAAAATCATGGGTACTACAAAATGTTTTTTTACATGTGTACTGTAGTTGTGTCGCATTCTAAAGATGTGATACAGCCGAATGTTTTTTTTTACCTGGCTACTACAAGAATAGCACATCTTAAGAATGTGACTTTAGTAGCACATATCCAGGATGCGATATAGCTTTATATCGCATTTGCATTATGCGATATACAGTAAAACCCCTGGACTCTTAAACCTAATCAATCCTGCTTCTGCTACTCCCTTCGCCACTTCTCCTCTCACGGCTCGATCCTCCTTGTTTCCGGCGACCCTTCCAGCGACCTCGTGCCCCCGCCGCGCCGCCGCCTCCTCAACGGTCTTCCTGCGTCTCGCCTCTGCGTCTAGTGGTCTTCATGCATTGTTACTCGTTGCCTCTACTCCCGTGTTCTCTGTAGTTTCTCGAAAGCTTAGGTAAAGTCCACGAAACTTTTAGGTTGTTAGGCTTAGGATATATAACACACGATTTTTCTCAAATTTGTGTTCCTATAATGTTAAGTTATATGTTACCTCACATATTAGGTTGGAATGGAGTCGATTTATTGCATGTTCCATTTGAATGGTTCAATTATTGGTTCTTCGACGATCAATGTGCGTGGTTTTGGGTTAATGCCGATCATGACTTTCGATAAGTTGTTGAACTTAGTTCACCGGAAGTTCAATCAAGGCAACAACAATCATAAAACCAAACTATCACATCATATTCCACGCAGGGAAGGTGAGGAGCCTACGTTAACGTCTATCGTCAATGATGATGATGTACACTGAGTTTTTGTGTACGCCCGAGCTATTGGAAATCGACACCTACTGACATTATTATTGAGAGATTGTCGGCTGTTTAAGTGTCATGTTGTTGATGCGGACAATCGCCTCACTTTCGATCCCTCCATTTTTCGGAGCATCGATGATCCCATACCGTAGCCATCTACAGATCATGAATGGCACATGAGTGACACGCTCTTGAGAGAGGTTAATCAAGCCTTGGACGACGTCATCCCTAGGGTAACCGATGATGAGTTGGAAGATGACAGTGATTGTGAGATTGAAGATGATGTCGCAAATGAGGAGATGCGAGCCGATGAAATCATTCCCCAAGTAATTGTTCCCATTTACCATTTTTTGGGGTTAGAGGATCTCAAACCCGTTCAACATATGAGGATGACATTCAAAATAAGTCTGGACTTGACGATGTTGGTGTTGAACTTCGAAAAGGCAGAACATTCAAGTGTAAAGATGATTTGATGTATGCTGTGAAGAAGCATCACATCCTTGCACACTACGACTTCAAGGTTAAAGAATCCATCAGGTTGATCTAGTCTGTTTTTTGCACCTACCAATTAAAAGGATGTCTTTGGTATATACGTGGTCATGACAGGAGATTCGATGGTATGTGGGTGATCTCTAAGATCGTTGAGCCAAACACTTACATAAACCCAACGGTCAATCAGGATCATCATCAATTGGACTACAAACTCATGTCTAGATCACTTATATCCCTGATGAGTAGGGATGAAAAGGAATACAAATATATTCGTATTCGTTCGTATACGCATTCGTCAAATAGAGGATATGGATGCCATTTTCTTGTATCTGGTGAATACGAATGCGAATACGAATGTAAATGTTCAACATTCGTCGAATACGAATACGAATACGGATATAATATCCTCAACTTTGTCGAATACGAATGTGAATACGAATGTTCAAAATTTTGAGGATACGAATACGAATATTCATTTTTTGAAGAATACTAATATGGATACGAATACGAATTTGAATACGAATGTTCAAAATCTGGATGATACCAATACTTACACGGTATATAAAGAAGTAAGTTTGGTAAGCTTTATTTACTATTTAGTTTTATCTTTACGTTTTCTTTTATTATTTAGTTATTTTTTACGTACATATTTATTATTAAATTATTCATTATACTTTTTATACATTAGAAATTGTTATGAACCTAAAGTGTTGTAGCTTTTAAGTAAATTTGGACATGTATAACATTCGTATATTAATTCGTATTCGTTTATCAAATATCAGTATCCGAACTACCAATATTCGTTTTACATTCGTATTCGTATTTTGAGGATATGATTTTACATTTTAAACATTTGTGTGATATTCGTATTCGTATTCGTATCCGTATTTAAAAAAGGATGAGGATATGGTAACACCTATATTCGTATATGTATCCGACCGTTTTCATCCCTATTAATGAGGGATGACCCTATTGTTCGGGTGTCAAGTTATAGAGCTCACATTCACGAGATGTTCAATTTTTGGGTAACGAGAAAAAAGCATGGGGTGCTCAGAAGAAAGCAATTGGAATTCAGAGATTGGAAGAAGTCCTATGCCGAGATGTCGTATGTTCTGCATACAATGAAGGATGCCATTCCAGGGACTGAAATAGATATCAGACACACCTAACACTCCGATCCGCGGAAACCACATTCTCGTAGATTTCAACGATGTTTTTGGATGCATCGAAGCTGTAATACGCGTTTTGTACAATATGCTTTTGAATGTTATCAAGTGCTATTTCAAGGAAATATTGGATTGATAGCATTCACACTTTACGGATACCATAGTCAATAGATTCGCCTTGATGCAATGATTTCATTGAAACTTGTTGTGTTTATATCAGAGACCATCTTGTATAAAAAAATGGACTTCAAAAAGGTTCTCTAAATTGTATAGCACATCAAAACATAGTACCACATCTAGTAATCTGGAATTTTGGTAGTACCTTATAAGTAGTAGAAGCCACTACTAGCATAGTGCCCATAATGTTATAGATTTATACTCATTAGCCATAATCACATCATTAAGACTAATTAAGCATGATTAGTACTAATTACCCGTCATTAGTGATAATTAAGTGTCATTAGCAAAAGTAGGACACATGAAGAGGAAATCATGGGACACGTGTTGTTATATAGTCAGGACAAGTGTCAAAAACTCAATAGTGCCATGTGTCATCATCCTAAGACTAACACGTGTCATGGTGAAACCTCTTGCTTGGGCAACATGTTTTCTCATAAATAAGACATGTGGCGTGTTAAATGGTTGGCAAGTGTTGCCATGTGTCGTCATACATGGAAGAGAGGCAACATGTGGCTTAGAGGCTCCCTTACGTGTTGACACATGTCACACATGTATAGGGGGTGGAGCCCTATATATACCCAAGACCTCTCCATTCCATTTCATTCATTCCACACCCCTCTCAGCACCACCCTTGAGCCACAAGGCCGCCACAAGGCCGTCGCAGCTGCTGGAGGAGCACGATAGGAGTACGGCGAAGCTCTGTCGGTGACCTAGAGCGCATTTAAAAGCCGTAACAAAGTTCTGTCCGCATCAAGCCATAGTACTCAAATCTAAGACGGCTTTTGAGGGGATTTTTCACTAAAGAAACATTTTCAACTCAAGTTAGACAACAATCAGGTGAGGGATTCTCAAGCGCTATTTTAAAGCACTAGTCTTTAGCTTTTATGCATGGTTTGAATAGCAAGTATGAAATCGTGTTTTCTAAAGTTTTTACGCATGAATTACAAGTACCATACAGTTGATATGAAATCAGGGCTTTAGAACGTATTTCAGACGTCGTTTCAGGTGTTTTGTCATGATAGCACATTTTTAAGCATTTCGTTCTTTGTGGAACACGAATCATAAGTTTCACTACTTAGAATTAAGGTTTTTTTATATAAGAAACATGTTGTGTGCAGTTACTATGTAATATGAATCGGATTTCGAGTTCTCAATAGTTCTAGTTGTCAGAATATGCATGTTATGTCAAGATTGTGTTATGTTTATGATTTAGCTGTTATGAGATTGAATTAGCAAGAGTATTGGTTTATTAGTGACAAGAAAAGAATCAAAATCAGAAATTAAGCACCACAATAGCTCTTTTATACAAATCATGAATTAGCCATTAGATATGGTGATGTCATTAGATATGACCCTGAAACCGCCATTAGATATGGTAAACCATTAGATATGGTATCAAGAGGACTTTGGGTCCGCATTCTGTATACATATAGGCTTTGGGCCGTATGCAGGGTGTTTTTCGTCTTTGGGACCGTCTGCGCGTATGACTTAGTTTTGTTTCAGCGTTCATGAGTCAATAAATTAGCCACAATGGTGATTAGTACAAACAGCTTGATAGTGATGATTATGTTTCAGTTTATCTGCTTTTGAAGTGATTTCAGCGTCCAATTGCAAAACTAGCATGTTTCATATGTAACTTCTGTGATAAAGTCTCTTTCAAGCTATTTCACAGTATTCAGCATAAATTTTTGTAATGATGCTCATATTTCAGATTTTAGCTATATGTAAAAAGCTTGAGATCCTTTCACTGGGTCTAAGCTCCTAAATGGGTTTAGACTCATCCCTTTATATTATAATTATGTACAGATCAGCAGAATCACGAATAGCATGGGAAAGGACCGTTGATACACCTGGAGGAGGTGTCTTTTGCTTTTCGTTGTTTTTATACTGTCTGTGTTATTTTGTAAGAAGTTGTAATAGATAGAATTTATGAAATACAATGCTTGGTGTTGTGAACTTGAAATACAAAGACGTTATGTTTTTGAGATTGCCACATGTTTACTTGAGGAAAAAGAAGAAGAAAGATCCCTGTCGCGGCATGTTCCAGTTAGCGGGACGGGTCGTGACAGAAGCATTCAAAAATTGCATGCCTTTGATAAGTATTGATGGCACTCATTTGTACGGCAAGTATAAACAGAAATTATTGATTGCTTATACGGGGTAGATGGAGACAAACATATCATTTCTCTTGCATTCGAAATTATTGACGAGGAATCCGGACCTACATGGAAGTGGTTCCATTCGTTGATATGTATCAGAGTAATTGGTCTGTGTACAGGGCCAATTTATATCATTTTTTACCATCCTGGTATAAAATCTGCAATGAATAGTGTCGATGTAATTTATTAGAACCTTTCGCATACTGCATTTCTGTTCAAGACATGTCGCAAGCAACTTCAAAATGTTTTTTAAGAATGGGTCTGTAAAGATGTTGATACAGGTTGTCGCACTTCAAACGACTAGTAAGAAATTTGCGTATTTCATGAGAAAATTGCAGGAGTGGAACCCAGATGCAGGTAGATGGTTTTCAACTCACAAAAGTCGCAGAGAGCAATGGACTTTAGCATATGATGGTGGCTATAGATTTGGGCAAATGACTACAAATCTAAGTGAAAGTTACAATGTGATTCTTAAGGATGCATGATATTTACCAATTACTGCACTAATCGAGAAGACATTTTATAATTGTATCTTATACTTCAACTAGCGAGCACTTGAGGCTACTGCTGCCCTCGCTGCTGGCAACAAATTCACGCATTTTGCGACAACAGAGCTGCATCGGTGGAGTGCAGCTGCAAATGGACACACAGTAACCCACCTACAAAGGTAGTTGGACATATTGTTTGAGGTCTCAAGTGTTGTTCGACGTATGAAGTATGGGGTTCGAAGTTGTAAATGGTACACGATAAACTTAGGATAACAAACATGTACATGTATAATGGCAAATTTTTTGCATCCCATGTTCTCACGTTATCGCTGTAATTTCACAACATCGGTCAAAGGTTGACAATTATGTTGGTGAATGGTACACATGGGAGAAGCAATTGAATACGAAGGGATGTTTTTTCCAATGGGTGATCGAAAAAGGTGGCCCCCATTAAAGTACCCAGAATTGTGTCCCGATAAATCACGTAAGCGTAGTAAGTGACGCCCACGGTTAACCAGGATTCATAATGAAATGGACGTTATGGATGTCATGTGACAGAATATATGTTCATTGTGTGACGTACTTAGTCATTTGTCCTAATAAAAATACATAGGCTTCTCAAGCATCCACGTCTAATTCTCAACCCTCGGAAAGGAATAAAAATAAGTGTGGCACTTGTGGAGATGAAGGTCATAACAAACGAAAATATCCTGCTTTGAGTAAGTTTATTTTCTTTTTAGGCGCCTTATGTTGATAATAATTTTTCTTTCATTTGAAGCCCTTTTTAATGCTTTCTACTTTGATGTATGTTGATTGCAGATGGACTCCGGACCTCTTGATCCATTAGTTTTCACTCAGCAAGAGCAACATCGTTCGCGTTGCGTTTAGGCGGGCGATGTAAGTCATTTAATAATTTCCAATTATTCATTATTTTTCTAATATATCTTGTCTCTTTAAATTACAGGCATCATCATGGTTGTGTTGACGACGACGCAAAAGACTTGTGTGTCGCATCCCTTTGGATGACCACCTACTTCTTTATGTAGCTCAGGCTGGATTTGGATGCATTACAGAATTAGAATTTATCATGCTAGATTGACATTTGATTACAGCCTTGGTAAAGCGATGGAGGCTTGACACGCACACTTTCCACATGGCTAGTGGAGAGATGACCACTACACTGCAGGATGTCGCCTTCATCTTGGAACTACGGATCGATGGACCAGTGGTTACAGGAGAGACCCCACCTGGAGCGATGTAGGCAGACACCTGTGAGTAGCTTCTAGGTGTCTAGCCCCTACCTTCTGAGAGTGTTGGCTGCAGGGTTTTGGCGAGTTGGTTATTTACGCATTTGCAGAGTTGCCATCGGATGTTGATGAGGTGGTCTTGCAAAGGCATGCACGAGCGTACATTTTACAGCTTCTGGGAGGTGTTCTATTTACAGGCAAGTCGAGGTCACTGGTTTCTCTTATTACATTGCCACATCTGCATGATCTACAGTACTCTGGGATGTTGAACTGGGGATCCACGGTTCTTACTTTCCTATATAGGCATCTATGTTTAGCAGCGGATATGGCGACCGAGGAGATCGAAGGCTCGATCATATTCCTTCAGCTGTGGGTCTGGGAGCATTTTCCACACATTACTCCAGTCATCAAGGAGAGACCGCAGTGGCACGGTCGACCGCTTGGAGTTCGTTGGGCCGCTACATTTGCCCATCATCAACAACTAACGCACATCGTGAGATCATACCAACGCGATGTTTTCGACGTGCAATTACCTAAGCAGGTAAATAATCCGTGACACATTCATTCAATTTTCATCAAATAACTGACATTAAATTACATATCGTTTTTCCATGCAGGTGAGGTGGATGCCATATGATGATGCAGTACTTGCACGTATACCTGCCTACTGTCTGGAGGGGCAGAACATTTGGAGGGCACGGGTGCCGTTGATTTACTTTCACATTGTACAGATAAGCGAGTGGGATGATCGAGCAGATAGATTTGTTGTCCTCGACCAATCCAGTGGGATCATTGTGACTCCGGGATATATGGATTGGTATAGAATGATTACGATGAGATTTGTAGGTCGGTTAGGCGTTGC
The DNA here is from genome assembly GCA_037367405.1 of Ottelia alismoides. NCBI lineage: Eukaryota > Viridiplantae > Streptophyta > Magnoliopsida > Alismatales > Hydrocharitaceae > Ottelia > Ottelia alismoides. The sequence continues at coordinate 2,360,564 of JAZKJV010000416.1, forward strand.
TCTGGCAAGAAACGTAAGAATAACCATTAAATATTATGTTAGTTTTACATGGACATTTAATGAATTTATTCTTCTATTTTGATGTAGACAAACTAGGACTGCAATTACGATACCGAACACCAGGTATCGGGAGATTGCAGTCCAGGCAAAGGCAGAAACAGAGCAATGGTTGGCATTCCAATTTGCAGACGCGATGATGATACACGAGGAGCACTGACCAGGCTCAGGCAGAGCCCGGACGAGGAAGGGCTAGGGAATAACCATTAAATATTATGTTAGTTTTACATGGACATTTAATGAATTTATTCTTCTATTTTGATGTAGACATTCAGGTGGTGATGATACACGAGGAGCATGCTAACCAGGCTTAGGCAGAGCCCGGACGAGGAAGGGCTAGAGGGAGAGGAAGAGACAGGGGCAGAGCGCGTGATCCACGTGTCATACCAATGGTAGAGGAGGAACCGGATGTTGCAGAAATGGAACAGGTTCCATCCCCGAATTTGGATATAGAGCTGCCAAATTATATCCTGGAGACCCAGTCCGTCACCCCAGTGTCGAACCATCGAGTGAAGACATGCCAACACTGCAGGCACCGATGAGGATGTGCATAGACGTAAGGAGTACTCAACCCACTTACTGCATGCTTGCACCGCCACCGATGCCAACCTTCGAGGACGATGGTACAGGACCCTCCCAAATAACGATGATTGATGAGGGCAGTCGTTTACTACATTTTGATCCACAGGATACAATGAGGGCATATCAACGAAGAAGAAGGCGATAGAATTAACTATTGTATTTCTATTTTGTGTTGTAAATTCGACGTTAATGGAGATACCTTTTGTAAATTCAATGTTAATAAAATTATAATATTTTTGAATGTTTGGAGTCATTCCTGTTTGCATTTTGTTGATTCTAATTTCATTGCGGGTGAGAGTTCAACAAAACCATTGTATTTATTTCCAAGAAATGAAGATCTATTATGAATGAATGGCTCAATGCAAGGGAACATGAAAATGAAGTTTTATTATGAATAAATGGATCTAATTATGAATGAGTGCATTTTGTTGATTCCAATTTCATAGTGGATGAGAGTTCAACAAAACCACTGTATTTATTTCCAGGAAATGAAGATCTATTATGAATGAATGGAACTTGGAAATGATGCAAGGGAACCTGGAAATGATGCAATTCCAGGAAGTTTCTTCTATATCACGTACTCGGTATGCGATATAGATAAAACTTCCTGGAATTGCATCATTTGCATGAAGTTTTGGTTATGTCGCGTGTACAAGGTGCGCCTTCTATTTTCCAGAAAGTTTTTGGTATATCGCATATCAAGTATGCGATATATAAGAAAATTCTTGGAATTGCATCATTTCCAGAAGCTCCCTCCTATATCGCATCAGGGGTATGCGCTACTAAAGTCGCAGTCTTCAGATACGTTACTCTTGTAGTATCCAGGTAAAAAAACATCCGGTTGTCTCGCATCTTTAGAATGTGACACAGCTACAGTACATAGGTAAGAAAAATATTTTGTAGTATACAGGGATTTTTGTAATCCCGATGTAGTACTTAGGAATTTTCCTCTAAAAAAGACGATGTACTACTTAGAACAAGTTAGCGGCGCGAGCTGGTTGCCCTTTGGGGAGATTGCCGATAACATATCTGGGGTTACCACAGGTTGAAGGTAGGCTGAGGAAGTCAGATTGGGCCTGTGTTATGCGGAGAATGGAGGAGCGGTTGGAAGGGTGGAAGGCTACCACTCTGTCCAAGGGTGGGAAGCTTACTTTGCTGAAGCATGTTCTCTCCGCCATTCCGATCTTCTTCTTCTCAACGAGGAGAATGCCTGCTGGTGTTAGAAGGAAGGTGGAATCTTTGATGAAATCTTTTTTCTGGTCAGATGGAAGGCAGGCAACGAGGGGCTTGCACCTGGTGTCCTGGAAGGATATCGTGGTGCCTGTTTCGGAGGGGGGCCTTGGTATAAGAGATGTGGATGCAATGAACAAAGCCTTGTTAGCCAAGTGGGTGGTACGCACTTGGGGTCCATCCAACTCGCTGGTGCTGCATTTGTTGAGGGAGATTTATGGTGTTGTAGGGGAGTTGGGTGGCTGGGAGGAAGCGTCATGAGTCCTCGTTGTGGAGTGGGATTCGTGCCGTGATTCCGGGGCTCGGGTCTTTTCTTCGGCCGAAGTTGGGGAATGGTCTCCGTTTCCACTTCCGGTAGGATGACTGGACAGGGGAGGGGGCGTTGGCCTACCGCTTCCCTAGGTTGACGGCATTGGCCATTGACGGGGGGTGCGGGTGGCGGAGGTGGCTGACTCGGGGTCGTGGGCGCCGAGGTTCGTTGATTTTCTCTCAGATCAGAGGATGGAGGAATTTTTGCGGTTGCTGTCAGAGATTCCCCCTGTCGACGAGATGTCTGGTGACCCCGATCATTTTGTATGGGAAGGCGGTAAGTTCTCGGTGAAGAAAGCTTACAGGAAGCTAAGTGCTGGGGTGGTGGAGTGAGACGAAGTCCTTTGTGCTGACTTGAAGGTGATTTGGGCGGCTAAGATCCCTACTCGGGTTAAGGTCTTTCTTTGGTGTCTGAGAAGAGACCGGATATGTGACAAAGTGAGAAGAGGCAGGCTGTTGGGGGCGACGGATACGAGGTGTGACAGATGCGAGGACGGCGTGGAGGATGCGAACCACATCTTTTTTGATTGCAGGACTTCGGCCAGCGTGTGGGAGTCGTTAGGGCTCCCGTGGGTTCTGGTATCCGATGTGGAGAAGTTCTGGAGATCTACTCGGGCAGTTGGTACTGGGTCATCTGGCGATGTCTCCAAGCCATTTGCCGCGCTCTGGGCTATTTGGCTTGGCAGGAATGATACGATCTTCAAGGGCCAGCGGTTTTACTCTGAAAATGCACTAGCTAAATGTAATGCCTTGTACAATTTATGGTTATCCAACTAATGTATCATCTTGCTGATTAATGAATGAGTTGGTGTGGTGACTCCCGTCTTGGGAGGGCACCCTTGTCTTTCTTATTCAAAAAAAAATTACTTCACCACATCTCGTACACATCCAGTCACACCTTGGGAAGATCTTAAGCCCTATGCACACCAAACATAAAAAAACCTTGATTCGCAAGGGGATTTTCCAAACCGGTTGTCCAGTGGTTGTCTCCGCCTCGACACGGGAGCCACCATCCGCGGCACCACTGCTAGGCTCTCTGCCAGCAATCATGCCGCCATCTAGGTTGTCGCCATCTCCGCTCCCGCAGCTCGTGTCGTCTCCTGCGGGCTCCAACGCATGTTAGTTCTACGTCTGGGAATCTAGGGAGAGATTTGATCATCTAAAATCACCCTAGTTACCCAAAGGAGGCTCCAAATGATGGGAGAGATTGTAGTATGAGTCTACTCCCACAACCATCCCCTCATATGTCAGTGTAGACGCGGGTAGTACAGTTTACATACTCAATTTTGGATATTGTTATCATCGTGTTAGACAACAAAGCAGAGTATTCATCCCTGGGTGCCTTCAAAGGTCCAGCACCCATTGTCAAGATGGATGGAACGAACTATGAACTTTGGGCCATGTCGTTCATGAGCCTAATGCAGTGTAATGGCAAGAAGCACATCCTCGCGAAGGAGGAGCCAAGTGACAAGACTGGGGTTAATGCCTCATGGAAGGCAGATGATGCATATGCATGTGGGTGGCTACTTGGGACTGTGTCTATGGAGATAGCCAACAACAACCTAAAGCAAAAGCTATGCGGGACATTCTCACCGCTACATACTCTCCCACGAAAAATGAGTCGAAGATATTGCAACTTCAACATGATATCTTTACGTCGAGGAAGAATGATCGTCCTATTCATACCCTTTACACTTCTTTAAGGGGTATGTTTGAGAAGCTCTATGGTTTCATTCCCTTGACCGCCACATCAGAGAAGCTCAAGGCGTACAGAGACTCAGTGATGACCAAGGTTTTTCTAGCAGCTCTCAATCCTGAGTAAGCAGATTAAGCAAGCTCTCTATATCTTCTGGTGCCACCATACCTCCACATGGAGGAGCATACCGCAATGGAGGAGGCATACCTCCATATGCTGCTTGAGCACAGATCCTTACTGATGCCACCATACCTCCAATGGAGCAGGCATACCGCAGATTAAGCAGGCTTTCCATATATTCTGGTGGCTTCAACAGTCTCAGACCTCTTCATCTATGGCTGGCTTTCGTGGTAGGGGGGAGCCCTACGCAGTACCCTGGTCGAGGTAACTGTGGCAGGGGAGGGGGGTAGTCGACCTCGTCAACCATGCACCTACTACCATAGGTCAGGCCACTCTGAGGAAACATGCTATTCTAAGCATGGTTTTTCCGCGTCAGCACGTGTTGTAGAGCAGACTCAGCAGGTTGGGAGTCCATCACCTGCATCTGATCAGAGATTTGCACATATTCTTACTGATGCCACCATACCTCTAATGGAGGAGGCATACCGCAGATTAAGCAGGCTCTCTATATCCTCTGGTGGTACTCAACAGTCTTAGACCTCTTCAGTTGTGGCTGTCTCTCATGGTAAGGGGAGTCCTACGCAGTTCTGTGGTCAAGGTAACCGTGGTAGGTGAGGGGGTAGTCGACCCCGTTAGCCATGCACCTACTGCCATAGGTCAGGTCACTCCAAGGAAACATGTTATTCTAAAGCATAGTTTTCCCATGTCAGCACGTGTTACAGAGCAGATTCAGCAGGTTGGGAGTCCATCACCTACATCTGATTAGAGATTTTATGAACTTATAGCGCAGCTCAGGGAGATGATGCATGCTCCTGGGTCAACCAGTTCTCCTTCTAGATCTTCAGAGGTAGTTGCTTCAGCATCAGCGTTGTCATAATGGATTATGGATTCAGGAGCATCCCACCATCTTTGTGGTGGCATAGGATAGTTTAGTACTTACAGTCTGACTCGGTCAGGGAGATCGGTAGTAATAGCAAATGGGGCACTCCCATCACTGGTCAAGGGGAGGTGCAGTTAACTCCTGCAATGCGACTTCAAAATATTATTTACACTCCTAAATTTTCTATGAATTTATTGTCCATTAGTCAAATCACCAAGGATTTGCATTGTCGTGCCATATTTGATCCTTCTGCTCTTGTGTTTCAGAACATTCTTACAGGCAAGGTGATTGGATCTGGTCGTGAGCAAGGAGGTCTCTACAGACTGGTACAATCTCCATATGTTGGTGCTTCTCTTCGCACTGGATTCGTTTCTCCTTATGTGTGACATCTTTGGTTTGGTCATCTTCCTCTGCAAAAATTGTGTCACATTCTTCCTCAGATTTCACCTCGCTCTACTTTTCAGTGCGAGGCCTGCCAGCTTGGGAAGCATCATCGATCTACATTCCAAAGTTGTCAGGGTCGAAGTAGTCATAGTCTTTTTTAGTAGATTCATTTTGATATTTGAGATCCAAGTCGTGTCCCCAACCATCAGGGACATAGGTTCTATCTTGTCGTTGTCGATGAGTTTTCAAGATTGTCATGGGTCTTTCTTCTTAAGAACAAGTCGGATGCCGGTCATGTTATTCAGTCTTTTATTACTGAAATAAGGAATATTTTCTCTGCAATTCAGATAATGCATTAGAATTTTGTAGTAATCAACTCTCTCATTTTCTTAGAACATATGGCATTGTGCATCAAACATCCCGTGCTTATACTTCTCAACAGAATGGGGTGGTTGAACGAAAACATCGCCACTTTTTGGATGTCACCAGGACTCTCTTGATTCAGAGTCATGCACCTCATTCATACTGGGGAGATGCGGTTCTCACTGCGTGCTACCTGGTGAATCGCATGCCCTCATCGGTTTTAGGGAGAAGATCTCATTCTCGATTGTGTTTCCTGAAACAGATCTTTTCTCTCTTATGCCTCGTGTTTTTGGGCCAGTTGCTTTTTTTCATCAGATGTCTCCAGGTCTTGATAAGCTCTCTCCTAGAGTTGTCAAGTGTATTTTTGTTGGGTATTCTAGGACTCAAAAGAGATACAGTTGCTTTGACCCTGTTCGACGAAGGTATTATGTTAGTGTTGATGTCACCTTCTTTGAGTCAATTATGTATTTCTCCCCTACAGGTGACAAACTCATTCCTTCGAAGAATGGAGAAGAGGTATACATGCATCTACCTCCGATTTCGTCTCCAACTCCACTACCTCCTCTACCGCATGCCACACCTACTTTCTTTCTGTAGGTGTACCAGCATTAACCTCGTGCTCATGTGCCTGCTCCATCATCCAGCACACCCCAGGTATATTCTAAACATTTGAGTTTCATTAATGGCACTGGTTATTTGTATGTGCAGCTTGAGGTGCAGGTTGTCTTAGATGATCCAGTCTTAGCTACTGAGGGAGCTGAGGACCTTGATGTGCCTACTTAAGGAAAAAGAGGCTTGCATGCACTATGTATCCTCTTGCTTCCAATGTTTCACTGGCACGACTTTCAGAGGGTTTTCAGAGGTTTGTTGTGGGTGTCTCGGGTGTAGGCATACCACGGTCCTATCGCGAGGCATTGCATAGCAGTCAGTGGTGTCTTGCTATGGAAGAGGAGATGGCAGCGTTATAGTCTTGTGGTACGTGGAATGTTGTACAGGATCCTCCTGGTGCATCTGTTGTTGGCAGCAAATGGTTGTTTACAATTAAAAACAGTGCGGATGGTACTGTGGATAGGTATAAGGCCAGACCGGTTGCTCGTGGGTTTACCCAAACCTATGAAGTGGATTATCAGGATACCTTTTCTCCAGTTGCCTGTCACTCTACGTTGCGGATTCTTATTGTTGATGTGGGACGTGACTGACCGCTTTTCCAATTAGATGTCAAGAATGCATTTTTTTATGGGGACTTGCAGGAGGAAGTCTACATGCAGCAGCCACCAGGTTTTGCTGTTGGGGGGAGTCTCGTATGGTGTGCAAATTTCACAAGGCCATCTATGGTCTTAAGCAGAGTCTGAGGGCTTGGTTTCAGACGCTCTCAGAGTTGATTGAACAAGGGTTTGTCATCTGTAGATCATTCTCTTTTTGTTACGAGAACCCAGAGAGGTATCATTGCTTTTCTAGTCTATGTTGATGACATTATAGTTACAGGCGGTGATGAACTAGGCATTCAAAAAGCCAAGGAGTTTCTTGGATAAAAGTTCGTAACCACGGACCTTGGCAAGCGGCGTTACTTTCTTGGCCTAGAATTTGCAAGAAATCAGCATGGTAAGATAATGACGCAAAGGAAGTATGTCACTGATCTCCTATCTAAGACGGGCATGACAAGATGTAGACATGCTACTACTCCAACGGATCATAATGCTAGTCTCTATGATGATGACTCGGAGGAGGTGGATGAGAGACGATACAGAGAGCTAGTTGGAAAGATGTTGTATGTAACTATCACCAGGCCTGATATACCATTTGTTGTTAGTAGAGTCGGCCAGTTTATGGAGCAACCTAGGCAGGTTCATATGGATGTTGTTAACATAAGCTTAAGGAATCTGAAGTCTTCTCCATGTGCAGGACTTCTCTTCAGAAGAGACATGTTTCTCACAATCACTGGATGTGAGGATGCAGACTATGTTGGATGCCCCAAGGACAGGATGTCCACTTCAGGCTTTACGGTGTTTGCAGGTAGCTCTTTAGTTTCATGGAAGAGTAAGAAACAGACAGTTGTGGGTAGGTCTAGTGTTGAATCAGAGTATAGGGCAATGGCCCAAGGGAGCACGGAAATGACGTGGGTCAAGTCTGTCCTGACTGACCTAACTATTGAGGTGCCTCTTCCTGTGTACCTCAAATGTGATAACCAAGTCGCGCTATTCATAGTTAATAATCCAGCCTTCCATGAAAGGACAAAGCACACTGAAGTAAATTGTCATTACACTCATGATCTAATCCAGAAGGGTCTTATTTGCTCCTCTCATGTTGCTTCAGACGATCAGATTGCAAATATGTTTACCAAAGCTATTGCAAGAGGTCCTTTTCACCGTTGTTCCAATCTGAACATGATAAACATATATGCTCCAGCTTGAGGGGGTGTTGAGATATTTATATCTCCTTATCTAATTTTGTAGTTTCTGATTTCTTCTGTTTTTTTTTCTGAAGTCTTTATGTAAATCCCTCCGAACTTTATGTAAATTTCCCTCTGAACTTTTCTCCTATATAAGAGAGCTCTAGGGCTACGATAGAATACAACTTTTTATTTCATGCCTTTCCACACTGACAATCTGACAGTTCTTCCGCTCTGGCCAACCTGCTCAACATGCAAATGAACTCCCCAAGTCTCCGATTTAAGAGCTCAGAAGTAAAAAAGCGACATCCAAGCACCATCCAACCACATTTCCACAACGCATCCTCCTTATCCATTGCCAGAGCGAAAAGCCTTGGGTAAATATTACATAAGGTCCCCTCCTAAGTCCAATCGTCTCTCCAAAATGAGAAACCATATCTTCTACCCGACAGCGGTTGAAGCGCGGAACCACATCAAGTAACACAGAACATATGCCCCTCCAAAAGTAGAAGGTAACGCCACCACGTCCACCCATGGTAAAGACCGAATAAGCGATAGTAGATAGATCTAATCAACCTCAGGAATAAGTCGGAATCATCTCCCCAAAATTATGACCACCCACTTAGTTAGCAGGACTTTGTTCATATCACCAAGTCGCAACACTCCTAAACCTCCCATCTTCTTTGGACGCAACACCATATCCCACTCCACCAAGGTGATATCCTTGTTATCGCCTGAGAAAGTCCAGAAGAACCACCTCATCGTCTCCGATTGTTTGCGTGCCCCAAGGGGCCACACCTGTGAGGACAGAAAGAGCGCATGAATTACCGAGGGTATGACCTTACTAGCACCAACCTCCTCCCCTAGAGAGGCACGAAGCCTTCCACACTGCCAATTTCATCTCCAACTTCTCAATTACAGGAAACCAATCGATCTATTTTAGTATGCCACAAAGTAACGACAACCCAAGATAAGTAATAAGCAGGCCCTAACACACAGTTCCCAAATATGACTCTCAAAACATCACTGCCTCTCTCGACAACTCAAAGGGTACAAGGGTAGACTTTGTCCCATTCATCTGTAACCCAGACAACCATCCAACCATGTCAGCACTGCATGAATCCCCTTGCATGCTGGAATTCCACCTTATATGAAGAAAATCGTGCTGTCTGTGTTTACAGCATCGGGATCGAGAAGTCGTCTCTGGAGTACCCTTTGGAAAAACATCCCTCTTTTGCAAGTTTCACCATGATCCCCCCTTGAAGGGCCAAAGAACCATGTTTAACGCCCATGTGGGGTTGAAAATAACATCCTTCATGTCTTATGTGGAAAGTTGTGAAATGAACGTTGTATTCCTCGTAGCCCTAGAGCTCTCTTATATAAAAGAAAAGCTCTAAGGAGAAATTACACAAATAAGACTGGAGAAATAGAAAAATATAAATAAAGACAAAGAGATATAATTATCTCAACACTCCCTCAAGCTGGAGCATATATATCTATCATGCTCGGCTTGGAACATCAACGGTAAAAAGGGACCCTCGCAAGAGCCTTGGTAACATGTCTGTAATCCGATCGCCTGAAGCAACATGAGATGCGGAAATAAGCCCCTTTTGGATCAAATCACGACTATAATGACAATCTACTTCGATGTGCTTTGTTCTCTCATGGAAGGTTGGATTATTGGCTATGAACAGAGTTGCTTGATTATCACATTTGAGGTGCATCGGGAGAGGAACCTCAATAGCTAGGTCAGTCAAGACGGACTTGACTCACATCATTTTCGTGCTCCCTTGGGCCATAGCCTTATATTCTGATTCAGCGTTGGATCGAGCAACAACTGTCTATTTCTTACTCTTCCATGAAACCAGTGAGCTACCAACGTACACAGTGAAGCCTGAAGTGGACTTCCTATCCTTGGGATACCCAGCATAATTCGCATCTGCACATCCAGTAATTGAGAGAGACGTATCTCTTCTGAAAAGAAGACCTGCACCTGGAGAAGATTTCAGATATCTCAAGATCATGCAAATTGCATCCATATGAACCTGAATGGGTTGCTCCATAAACTGGTCGATTCTGCTCACAGCAAATTATATGTCAGACCTGGTAATAGTAACATATAGCAACTTCCCTACAAGCTCTCTGTACAGTCTCTTATCCACCTCAAAGTCATCATCATAGAGTCTAGCATTGGGATCCATTGGTGTAGTGGCAGGTCTGCATCCTGTCATGCCTATCCCAGCTAGAAGGTCGGTAACATACTTCCTTTGCATCATAACCATACCATGATGATTGCGTGCAAACTCCAAGCCAAGGAAGTAACGTAGCTTACCACGGTCGTTGGTCACAAGCTGTCATCCAAGGAAATTCTTAGCTGCATGAATACCATGTTCATCGTTGCCAGTAATAACGATATCATCAACATAAATCAGAACAAGAACAGTACCTCTCTGAGTTCTCTTAACAAAAAGAGAATGATCTGCAGTATATCTGACCAAGCCATTTTGTTTGTAACGTCCAGGTCCGCAGAAACCGAACCCAACCTGATTAAGAATCCGAAAAATCAATTAATGCTTATATAAGATTGAATAAATCCGGATCGATCCCTTGAACGCAAATCAAAAGTCGTTCGGTCGCAATCAATCAAAAGTCGATCGCATCGAAATGTGTGCCATGGAAAAGCCGCAACACGAAATCGGAAACCGTGAAACAAACCAAGACCAATAAAAATCCGATTCGACGAAATAAGACCAACGGAATCGGACGTTCGTCAATCGAAGATCGTTTGGTATTTCAAAATCGCAAAATTTAACCCCAACAGAAACCGCATCTCGAGAATTTCGAGAACTCAAACTCGATCTAAAGTATATGAATATTATACTCATAATCATCATCGTTCAGAGACGATCAAAGATATTGCGCGTCGAAATCGGAGGCTCGACCGGCAATTACGATCAACTTTATGTATGACAAATAAAGAGAGTTTTAGTAAATAAAAATAAAATTTAAATTTCTGCTACTAGCAGATTGTTTTGTTGCAAAAATAATAATAATAGTAGTAATAAATAGAATTTTTAATAATGACATCAGCATGCTGACATCAGCATGCTTATGTCACCAGTGATGTCACCATATGAGGTCGGCCATAATGTCATGGTTGATGTCATCACAAGTCTCTCTTCTCGCTAACGTTAAGAGCCAATTCCACTTCCTTTCTCTCACGTTATACCCAAGATCCTCTTCCATTTCCCTCCAAATTATGCTCCTCTTCTTTTCAATTACATCTTCTTCCTCTACTAATTTCTCTTTCGATTCCCAATGAGAGAACCTCTCCATATCCTCCTGTTGTTGTCCAAGCAATCTTTCAAGCTCTGGAATTTGCTCTGTTGCCCCTTTTGAAGCACCGAGGTTGTTGGAAGCCCTTACTGCATGTTCAAAGATCTTTTCATCCAATTGTCCTGCAGTTACAACGCTAGAAACCCCCTACATGCATACTGGATCTAAGATCAAAACCTCCTTCAAAATGAAGATTTTAGGTACAATCTCCCCCTCCCATTTTATACCCTCTCAACATCTCTCTCTCACCCTCTCTTTCTCCCCCAACGAGACTTTTTCTCCTCTTTTCTTTTGTGCAGCAATTGCTCCTGTTGCATGTTGAAGAAGTTGCATGATGTTACAACTATTAAAGCTATTTCTTCTTCAAATTAAAAGACCAAGGTACATTCAACCCCCACCTTTGTTGCCATATGTGATGTATATACCATAAAATCCCAAGATAAAAGGTTGAAAATGATGAGAGTTGAATGCATTTTTCCATCCTCACATTTGATCTTGCTTAAAGTTGGGTTTTATAATTTCAAATCTAAGATCTGATTACTGTGTGTATATATATATTTAAAAAAAGTAACAATTTCTGCTCTCTGCTCTGATCAGATATTAATCTCTAATTAAATTTCTATAAAAAATTTAAACAGTATGCTCTGCTCAAATTTAAATGTCTAAGTTCCTGAACATGTAAGTTCCTGATTTAGATTTATGAGGTACTGATGTAAAATTTTCTGATGTAAATTTCAAGGTTCCTGATGTTAAATTCTAAGCTCCTCATGGAAATGTTTAAATTTTGGTGGTTTGCATGAGAGTTGCTACTGTTGAAAATAATAATAAATAAATAAATAAATAAATAAATTTTAAATAAGGATCAGTTCTTACCTCGTGATGAATTTAAAAAAGTCAAAATTTTGGATAGTTGTTTAGTGATTCTTTCACAATATATTATCAAATTATATCATGATCAGAACTTACGTTCCTCAATGACTTAGTCATCAGAGATCCTCAGCACTCAGTTCATGGCTGAAATACTTTATTCTTATTGTATTTTGGACTAACATTGTAATATCATCTCGGTTAAAACTCTCAAACCTCCTTGAGTAATAGTTTCTTTTCCAACAAACTTAATTGCAACATTACTTTAGTGGAGTAAAAAAATCAAGATCTTGAATTAAAAATCAAATCTTGGTTAAAAAAATCAAAAATGTTCAGGGTAGACTTCTTAAACGCAACACTTGAAAGTTACCCTATGTCATGCTTACAGCATCTACAATATATTTTCAAATCACCAATATTCTGTGTCTAAAGCAATGTACATATCCATATTCAGCAATCCCTCCATTAAATCTTCAAGCGTTACCTACTAAATATAAATTTATAAAATAATAATAATACTATTCTTTTAAAAAAGAAGATTTAATTACAAAAGTACCGATATGAGTATACTGAAAAGTACCGATAATAATATATGAATGGTGAAAGGGACCCCTCGCAAGAGCTTTGATAAACATGTCTGCCATCTGATCGCCTGAAGCCAAATGAGAAGTGAGAATAAATCCCTTCTGGATGAAGGTACAATTACTACATCCACATGTTTTTTAGGCCCAAAAAAGGGGGAGACACTCAGCGGTGTTCGCCCCAATATATTAAAGAAAAAAATAAAGTAAACAAGCGGTTTACAAAAGTAGACAAAAAGAAGCCATACAGGAATCTAAGCCAACACCCAATCATCTACCAATCTCGCACAATGGACAAGGATGTTCTCCTTGTAGAAACGTTGTCCCGAGAAGTGAGCAGCTTTTCTGCCCAACCATATCGCCCACACACACGCTACGGGTCATAAGAGCTCCCTCCTCTCTCTGCTTTTGTTGGTCACCAACGAATCACAGAAGGCCGCCAAGTCAGTAGTGCAAGCCCAACCCACGGTCGTCTCCTGCCAAACCCCAAGGACCTTCGGGCATGCGAAGAAGAGATGTTCAATGGTCTCCACAGCATTTTCGCATAAGAGCATCTATCTGAGACAGTGCCAAGCAACCTCGTGCAGCAAACCCTCGTCGTCAACCTCTGCCTACGAAAGAGCCATAGGAAAAAGCCCAGACGTTCGGGGAGCCTCATGCCCCAAAAGAACCCGCAATCACACACCAAGATGCCCGACCGAGCCGGCAGGGGCCTAGAGATAGCCCCATAAGCTTTTCTCGTCGAGAAAGCCCCCCCCCCCCCGCCAGGACCAATGGTCCCTCCCGCCATTAGGACTGCCGGCATCCATGATGGCGTCCATAAGGCCAAGAAAATCCTCTAGCCTCTGATCAAAGAAATTGGCAAGGAATGGCGGGAACCAACAACCATCCGACCAGCACGAGGTGACGCAGGCATCCTTATCAGCAGCCAACGCGAACAAGCGAGGGAACCGCGCGCTCAAAATCCCCCCCCCCCCCGTCCAATCATCCTTCCAAATCTGAAGGAGCCTTCATTTCCCATAACTGGCACAAACAGCGACAGATTTCTCGAAAAAAACCTTCACCACCCCACGCCAGAAGGGCATCTGAGGTCCCCCCATAACAGTCGGGAAGTAGCTTCCCCGCTAACTCCGTGAATTTCACGCAAGATCTTGGAGTAGAAGTCTTCAACAAGGCCCCAGATCCTGTTCGCCCATTTCAGAAGGAAAGCGTCATTCACGGGCTCCAATCTCCGCACGCCCAGACCGCCACCACGCTTGCTTCGAGTAACTTCATCCCATCCCACCAAATGCATCCCTCCCGCCACCTCCCCATTTTTGCCCCACAAAAATCTTCCCATAAGCTTTTCGAGACGGTTGCGAATCCCCACCGATATCCGGCGGTTCGATAAGAAATAAAACGGGATAGAGGAGAGCACCGCCTTGAGGAGGACGAGGCGTCCTCCCTTTGAGAGCAAGGCCGACCTCCACCCGGCTAACCTCTTCTCCACGTTCTCGACGACCACCAGCCAATCCCTGAGCCTGGCCCTTCCCGCAACCAAAGGCATCCCTAGGTATTCAATAGGCAAGGCCCCAGGAAGAGACCCCAATACACGACCGAATTCATTTGCCTCCTCCTCCGAAAGCCCAAAAGGGACCACCTTGGACTTGTTGACATTCTTGCATAAGCCCGACAGCTCGCTAAATAAGTCAAGTGTCGTTGACATCCCCGAGACCTCCGCAAGGCCCCCCCTCAATAAAAAAGATGGTGTCATCAGCAAACTGAAGCAAAGGTACGCTCAGCCCTCCCTTGGAGTAGCCCACCGAGAGCCCGGATTCAATAACACGATCAATCATGCAAGCCAATACATCCGCGGCTATAACAAAAAGAAGTGGAGCAAGGGGGCATCCCTGACAGACCCCCCCTTCTTGGTTGAAAGAGGCCACCCTCCGGGCGGCCATTAATCATGATTGAGAAGGAGGTCGTGGTCACACAACTGCGCATCCACGAGATCCATAGCTCCAGGAATCCTCTCCTCCGCAACACCGACCACAAGAATTTCCAGTCAAGGCAATCATAAGCTTTTGCGAAGTCAACTTTCCAAAGTACCCCATGCCTTCCCTCTTTCGTCCAATCCGCAACAAATTCTGAGGTGAGAGTAATGCAATCCGTGATCTGCCTGCCTTGAATAAAGGTCGTTTGCACCGGGGATATGATCGAGTCGAGGACCCGAGCAAGCCGTAAAGCTAACACCTTAGCCACGATAAGGTAAAGGCCGTTGGAAATAGAGATGGGACGGAACTCCTCAATTCTCTCAGCCGATGAGGACTTAGGAAGCAGCACAATGATAGCCTTATTAATCCGATCAAAACCCGCATTGCCATCACAGAATTCGGCGATAACCTACAACACTTTTTCACCAACCAACTCCCAAAAATCCCGATAGAAAGCTACCGGAAAGCCATCAGGACCCGGAGATCCATCCGCGTTCAAATCCCAAACAGTCGCCTTAACCTCCTCCAGTGAAACCGCCCGCGTCAGCGCCTCACATAGAGCGGGCGGGAGGGACGCCGCCCCACCCCCTGACCACCGCCAAACCCTCGGTATGAGCCTCGCAGAGAAATCCTTGAAGTGAGCGGCGATAGCACTCCCCATCTCCATGTCCCCCTTAATCCGATTGTCATTAATCATAATGGAGCGCAAGACATTAGAGCGTCTCCTACCACTAGCGATACGATGAAAGAAAGCCGTATTGGCATCCCCCTCCTTGAGCCAGGTTGCCCTTGATCTCTAACGCCATTCAGTTACCCGCTTATGATCTTCAGCCGCGATCCGCTTTTGCGCGAGAGAGCGCGCAAGCAACTCCTAGCAAGAGCTCCCTATCATTCTCCACGGCGTCAAGGCTGCTGATCACCCCCTCCGCCTCCGTGCTGGCGGCAGTCCTCGCCTCCCTAAGAGCCCTTTTGAATAATGATAATCTCTTTCGCAAAGACGTTAGTGGCACTTGAACTGTTTCGCCTCCCTAGAAGTCCTCGACTACATCCACATGTTTAGTCCAACATCAACTGTTAGTGGCACTTGAGAGAGGATATTGGGTGAGGGAGAGGGAGATGCGAGCTGGGTGACCGTGTCCAGCCGAAGGGAGCGCCGTTGCCGACATCGGGCTGAAGGAGGTAAAAGAGTGTTCGTTAATCCGTTCGGAAGAGGTTGTTACATATGTGGCCCATTATCTCATTGGGCCCGGCAATGTTGAGACCAAGGTTCGAAAAAACGAAAGGCGGAACGAGGCGTTTTCCCTGTAAGCGAGGCGAGGCGTAGCCTCGAGGCGGTCGAGGCGTAAAATAATATTTATTGGTGAAACAATATAATCTGACAAACATATAGTATGTAACAATGTAATATATGATGATATTACGAAGATAAGAGCATGAAAAAAGAATATGTCAATGCCATAAACCTTTCTACTGAATTTCTACCCAATCAGAAGGAAATCATTGGATGTAACTATTGCTAAAATTTTTATCTAAAGAGGATTGGCTATAGTTGTCATTATAGATATCCAAGTAGTTGATATGAATCATATGATTTGAATACTAACTATATGTTCTACTGCACTCAAATGAAGAATGGTCTGATATCCTTCCTGTGCCACCATACCCTACCAGTACGGGGGTCTCGCTGTTTTTTCTTATATGAGTATACAAATTCATATACAGTTTTTTATATGTTTAAGGATGTAATAGTAAGAGTTCACTGAAATAATTTGGCATGTTAATGGTAAATATGAATGTGAAAGAGGTCAAAGAGGTCAAATTTAAGCATTCATCTTGCATAAATATATACTCAACAACAAGACCTTTATAAACATATGAAAATATGAATAGGAATAATTTTTTCCTTTAAAAAAATACTTGAAAAAGCCCTCACGCCTCACCTAGCGCCTCGCCCCGCCTCAGCGCCTCGCCTCGCCTCGACTGCCTCAGGCATCTGAGGCGCACGCCTCAGCCAGGGGGTCTGAGGCGGTCGCCTCAGGGTGTTTTCTCAACGCCCCGTTTCGCCTCGACCGCCTCAGCGCCTCGAGGCGCGTTTTTTTAAACCATGGTTGAGACGCCATCCGCTACTTCCGGTGAGAGGACTATCGCACAGGGCCAACTGTTGTCCTTCCTTCAACAGAGTGCCAAGGGACGAAGGAGGGCGGAGAACGTGCTTGCTACTGGATGAGGGAGGCGTGTCTGGGGAGGCCCCTCTCATTGGAGCATCGGACGTGGGATTGATATCTGCAGCTTTGTTTCGAGGGGACTTGGTCCCGCTTTCCGCGACAAAGGTGATGGCAAGAGGACTCACGGATACAGGGTCCAGTGAGCTTTTGAGATGGTCCAAGGAAGGTTGGACGGGACTGGGGTGGCGCAGATTGTCGGATTGGGATGGAGTACGGCAACCTCCTTTTGTGGAACGAGTCATCATCAAAGGTGTGCCTATGAACATTCGCAACTTGCGTGACCTTCGCATCATAATGGGAGGGGTAGTGGTGATTGAATCTTTGGAGTCGTCGAGCACCTGTCCAAGGGAGCCGCTCGACCCTATTTTGAAGGTAAGAAGGCTGGTCGGGGAGAATCTTGGATGGAGAAGGGCCCAAGTGGGTGGGCGGAGCTTTCTGATTGAGATCGCGACAGCGAGGCAGATCGGTCGAGTCGAGGACCGAGCGACTTAAGGTGGGAGCTGGCCGGAGGTCGAACTAGGAGGCGCTGCGGTTTGGGCTCTCGCTGGACCGCGGCCGGGGAAGATGGACCGCCGCTCGGCTAACGACTCGCCTTGGAACTTGGAGGCGTTCCTTGGCCTCCCGCCCTCTAGAGCACATCGCTTCCCAGAAACGGATGTGGGGAATCCCGCGACATTCCAACTGTCCTTGCAGATCCAGACCCGTGAGGGGTCGTACGATCCCAACGTGGCTCTTGAATCGACAGTCGACGTGGCAGATCAGACCGGGTCGGGCTCATCGGATCTGAACCCGGTTACTCCCCCGGAGCCCCTTCGCTCTGATCCGGTTTTGGATCCGGTCTCAGTGCCTTGCCCGATCAATGAGATTATTATCGATAGGACGCTCGCAACTGAGGCCATCAATGGTGTTTTCTTTGGCAGCTTTAAGTGCATGCAAGAGGCTGCAAGCCGGACAATGTTAACGCCGGCTTTTGATTGACCTGACCAAAACAGGGATACGGAGCTTGTCGGTCTTGCCCAAGAGTGCGTGGAAGAACCCGAGGGGTCCGGTCAGACTAAGGAGGAGGACAGGCCCAAAGGTCAGGAGGACCGAGTCGAGAAGGAGGGTTCGCGGCGGGATGACTCGATAGTGGAAGCAGTACCTTCCCCGACCCCGGGAGGGCTAGTCGGCGTACTTCTCACTTCGGTACCTGGAATGAAGGGCAAGGAGGCGCCCAAATACGGAGCATGCTATGCGAAGAAATGTTCCGCAACTTGGAGGCAGAAAAGGGTCGCGATGATCGAGGCGGTCGAGCAGGAGACTGGAGAGAGCGCGACTCAATCGAAGCCAACACCTCGTCCTCGACCTCATGGAATTCCCAGAACCGCTTCCATGTTTTGGACAGGGGAGTGGCGAAACTTTTGGGTCTTGTTCCACCAAAAAAGCTGCAACGCCCTCTATGTCGTTAAAGATTCTGTCGTGGAACGTCATGGGGCTGGGGAGGCCGGAGAAAAGAAAGGAGGTGAGGAACCTAATTGCAGACGCGGGAGCGGGTATATTCCTCCTCCAGAAAACGAAGCTGCAGCTCGGAGCGAAAGTTGAGTTGAGGAGTCTCGATGGTGGGGGGAGATTCCAACTGGCGGAGCGGGAATCGCAAGGTACCTCAGGTGGACTGATCTCTGCGTAGAAGAGGGATGATTTTGACTTGGTGGATAAGTTGCAATCCATTCACTATCTTTCGATGCAGCTTCGCAGGAAGCGTGATAGGCTTGATTTTGACTTGGTGGATAAGTTGCAATCCATTCACTATCTTTCGATGCAGCTTCGCAGGAAGCGTGATAGGCTTGACCTCTTAGTCATGAATGTTTATGGGCCGAACAATCGTGATCGAAGTGTTTTGGTGGGAGAGGTCGGGCAGCTTGGCGTCTCTGCTGGGACGGGTGTCTGGATCGTTGGGGGTCTCACTTTGCTCCCGGATGATAGGCCGTAGGGCAGCGGAGGAAGGGACCTGGGGTCGGTTGGGTTCCATGAGATGGCCCATGGTCTGAGGATGTCTATCATAGATGCTGCGGGCTGCTCTTTCACTTGGCGTAATAGAAGATCGCGCTCCAGGCTGGATCGTTTCAAGCTCTCTCCGGCCTGGGCAACGAGGTTCCCTCTCTCGCGGGCCTGGGCCCTCCCTCGCTCTCACTCCGACCACACTCTGATCCTCTGGTCGTCCGAGGAGGGAGGCAGGAACCGATTTTGTTTCCGCTTTGAGCGGAGTTGGCTGCTGGAGCTGGGCTTCCGTGACAAGGTTAAGGAGATCTGGAGAGGTTGTTCGGTGGAAGGTTCGGCGGTCATCAGGTTCACAGCAAAGCTCTCGATATTGAGTTCTTTCCTCTTGTCTTTTGGGAAAGAGGTAAAGGTGAGGCGTAGGGAGAGGAGGACGGAGATTCAGAATGGGGTGTCTAGGCTGGACCGACTAGATGATGAAAGGGACTATCGGAGGAGGAGTTCTTGGAGAGACAAGGTTTTTTAGAGGAACTTCTGCTTGAAGATAGGAAGGAGGAGGTGGAGTGGCGCCAAAGATCCAGGCAAAAGTGGCTTCGGGAGGGAGATGCCAACACATCTTTCTTCCACATCGTGGCGTCTGGCCTGAGGTGGAGGAATCACATCCATGAAGTCGAGGTTGTCGGGGAGCGGATTGCAGGGGAGGACGCTATAGGACGAGCTTTGAGGGTTCATTTTGTGGCCGCGTCGAGGAGGAGAGAAGGGAGTGGATGGGGGTGGCTGGGTTCAGGCATGGAGATGCTGACATAGGAGCGGGCCGAGGGTCTCCTGGCCCCTTTCTCTTTGGATGAGGCCAAAAAGGCGGTCTTTGGCTTAAATGTTGACAGGGTCCCCGGCCTGGATGGCTTCCCAATCTTATTTTACAGGGAGTTTTGGGGCGTTTTGAAAGAGGTAATGGATGTAATTAATGAATTCAGGGATGGTATTAAAGGTCTTGAGAGGATCAACCGGGCCTTGCTCTTTCTGCTTCCGAAGAAGGATACACCCGTGCAGGTGGAAGACTACCGGCCAATAGCTCTCTCGAATGGGATTTACCTAATCATCACGAAGCAACTGGCGAATAGGATAAAGGGGGTGATGGGCACAGTGCTTCTCCATGGCCAAACGGCATTTTTCCCGGGGAGACAAATGGCAGATGGCCTCGTTATGGCCACGGAGATTTGTCTGGACTGGCAGCGCTCGAAAACGAGAGGGGCGCTCAGGGAAATTGACTATGCTAAGGCTTATGACTCGATGGAATGGAAGTTCCTATGGATTTCTCTCCGGAGGAGATGCTTTCCGGAGCAGTGGGTGGACCGGATGAAGAGATGTGTCACCACCTCCTCTTGCGAGATCCTAGTGAATGGCAAGCCTGAGGGGGGCTTCTTTAAGCCGTAGAGGGGAGTGAGACAGGGGTGTCCTTTGGCCCCTATGTTGTATGTCATCATGGCGGATGCTCTGGGAGTCCTTCTGAAGCAGGCTGCTTTGACATGCTGGTGTGTGGGATACAGACGGGAGGACATCTCCATCCCTTTGTTACAATATGCGGATGACACTATTCTCTTCCTGGGTGGCACCAACGAGCAGAATGAAAACATAGTACAGCTGGCTGAAATCTTCGGTGAACTCTCCGGCTTGGAAATTAACAAGGAAAAATCGATCATGGTCACGTTCGGAATGGAAGACTCGGACCGTGCTTGCTTGGTGGTCACGTTCGAAATGGAAGACTCGGATCGTGCTTGCTTGGCGGCTATAACGGAGTGTAAGGTGGGGAGCTTGCTGATTCGGCACTTGGGATTACCTCTTGTTGAGGCCAAGCTCAGAGGGTCGGATTGGGATAGCCTGGTGATGCGAATAGAACAGCGACTGGCGGGTTGGATGGCGGTGTCGCTATCTCGCGGGGGGAAGTCGATCCTCCCGAAGCACGTGTTATTCGCCATTCCCATTTGTTTCTTCTCTACGAGGCTAATGCCGGTAGGGGTGAGAAAAAGGTTAGAGGCCCTGATGAAAAGATTCTTCAGGTCCAAAGGTAAGAAACAGGAGTCACGAATGCACTTAGTCAGTTGGGAAGAAGTCACCAAGAGGCGTGAAGATGGCAGCCTTGGTGTCAAGGAATTGGAAGGCATGAACAGGGCCTTGCTATCTAAGTGGGTCATCCGAATTTGGGGCTCATCTAACTCTCTGGCGGTGAGATTGCTGAGGGAAATTTACGGGGTCAAAGGCGACCTTGAACCGCAGCATGTGAGGTTTGAATTCCCCTTGTGGGCGGGTCAAGGCCTTAAATGTCGGTTTCGGTCATCATTTCGGTATCGACCAAAACAGAATTTCGATGGAATTTCGGTGGAATTTCGACTGAAATTTCGGTCATTTCGATCATTTTTTATACTAGCACCCCCATATTTCGGTCGTTTCAGTCATTTCGGTCGAATTTCGATTTCGATTGGATATCGATATTCGACAGAAATTCGACCGAATTTCGCTGAAATTTGAGGCCATGGGGCGGGTAGGCGGTTATGCCTCAGCTGGCATCCCGGTTTTATTTGGTTGTTGGTGACGGTGGGACTTTCAGATTTTGGCGTGACAACTGGACGGGCGACGGCTGCTTGGAGGCTCGATTCCCCCGTCTCTTCGCATTATTGGCAATAAAGGAAGCGACGCTCTCACAGGTGGCAATAGAGGACGCACAGGCACCGACTTTCCTTGTCGAGCTCTCGGAACAGCATGTGGAGGAATACTTGGCTTTGTTGGCTACCATTTCACTGCAGGAGTCCTTTTCACGGGACCGCGACCACTTCCGTTGGGGGGGAGGGCACTGCATTCACGATAAAAAAGGCTTACATTGAATTGACGAGAACATAGGATCAGGACGCTAATCTTTGCCTGGATATGCGCATTGTCTGGGCGGCTAAGATTCTAGTAAGGCCGCATGGCCTCAAATTTCAGCGAAATTCGATCGAATTTCTGTCGAATATCGATATCCAGTCGAAATCGAAATTCGACCGAAATGACCGAAATGACCGAAATATGGGGGTCCTAGTACAAAAAATGACCGAAATGACCGAAATTCCGGTCGAAATTCCACTGAAATTCCATCGAGATTCTGTTTTGGTCGATACTGAAATGATGACCGAAACCGACATTTAGGGCCTTGAGTAAGGGTCAAAGTGTTTCTCTGGTGCCTTAGGCAGGGAAGGCTACTAGACAAAGTAAGGAGGGGCGTATATTTTGCCTTTCATACATCCGATGTGACAGGTGTGGCGATGCGGCCGAGGACTCCGATCACTTATTTTTCATATATGTAGCATCTGAGCGGGTTTGGTCGGAGCTCGCTATCCTTTGGGTGCAGTGTGACGGGATGGATGGGTTCTGGGAGTCCATCAGGAGGGTTGGCAGTAATTCTAATGAGGATTGTTCTAAACCGATGGCCGCTCTCTGGGTAATATGGTTGGGTCGTAATGAGCTTATTTTCAAAAACCAGAGATTCTACAGTCAGAACGTGGTGTCCCAATGTAATGCTTTGTTTAACTTCTGGCTCCCCCGTTAATGTATTCTGTAACTTCATTAATGAAATCCAATAGGCGGTGATCCCCGCAGTGGGGACTCACCCGTTTTTTACATCAAAAAATGAGTATAATGAAAAGGCTATGAAAAATGTATGAAATTACAGAATTATTACAACTCTGTGCATCTAATCTCAAGTATTCTTTATTGGTTCCTTACAAAGTCGATGAAATAAGTTCTCATTCAAACCATGCTGGCCAGCTTATCTCTAATGTTTCTATACCTACTCTGATTCGTTTATGTCAATAGAGTCTGATCGCATCTTGAATCTTACATTTGCTCATCTTAAAGAAATAGATCTTGAATATAATATGTTCAGGCTCAGCTCTCAGAAATATGAGAAAATATCCTCATGATATTTGTGTCGGTCATGGTGACCCTTACACCAGACTGTGCAAGGGTGTGGTGACCACAACTAGGCGGGATATAGGAAGCCTAGTTAGGATAGCAGTTGCCAAGTGCGCGGGTCTAGTATCCCAGTCCTTTTCACGATTTTTTTGACGCGAGCTCGCAGTGTTTTTATACCTCGTTGGGATCTCGACCTTTGACCAGCTCCGTTGACCCGTTGTTTTAGGATACCCATGCAGGAGATCCTCGGTTTTTAGTTTTTCGTACGAGCTTGTTTGCTCGTACTAGTCGGGCCAGTTTTTAGAGTGACTTTTCCGGAGAGTCTCTCTTACCAGTCTTAATGATGTAGTTTTGGAGTAGCCATATCCCTCTAATTGATCGTACTTCTATTTAGAGGACGAGACGGAAAATTAGAAGACTACCTCACCGCTTGAATTTTGGTTACTTTTCCATCAATAGGCTTATCGATGCTAAATTTAAATCATCTAGGGTTATATCTGAAATAGTTACAGTTAAATTTAGAGGAGCTACAGTTGAACTCGGAATGAAGCATAATGGATCATGGCTAAAAGATGAAATCAATTATAAATTGTGTTGGCTAGAGTAGTTTATGATTAAGTTAGTGGACGTGTTGGGAACTTAGTTAGGATACACTACCTCATCGCATGCCTACAAAGGCATCCCAACCTTAAGGCACTCTTCACACATTAGAGTCACAGTGTGAGGTCATATACAGACCAAGACCACATACTATCCACTAAACTGGAGAATTTAGATAAAATGAAGAATCGGTTCAAAACCTCAAATTCTCCATTTTCAAAACACATATTTAAGATATCTAAATAACAAGGGATTAATATAGACATATATATATATATGAGTCACTAACCACGATATAAAAATATGCCATATGAAAGGGAATGGCTAAAACTTGGGGCATCCCTTCAGAGTAGCAAGTAGTTGTAAATTTTTAAATTGTTCATGCTTTACTACTTGTTTCTTTTACAATCACCTTAAAATGCATGCTTGTTTAATAAGTTTTCTTGATGTACCAGCGCTCGCTGACGTCTCTTGTTCCTTTCATATTTTAACAAGCAAGCAGACTGCGACTTAGTAGCCGATTGATGATTCCTGACATTCGTTGCTACACCAGACGGTGCACTTGTAGTTGTTACAGTTTTTTTTCAGTTATGATGCTAAATGCTTTCTTTCTCTTCATACATATTTTTGGGATACATGTATCATGTATGTATTGTCAGCTCTTTTGTACATGTTGTGTGTATATATATAAATTAATTAATGAAATTTTTGTGGCGCATTCTTTTGTTGGTTCTGTGGTTGTTACTTGAATTATGAATGTCATTGCAGAAACGTAAAAATTTCCCCTGAATTTCAATACAAATGCGATCTTTAGCAAATGTAATACCGCGAATGCCGTGTAAATGGGTACCCGGATCCGAGGGCGTCGCAGTTTGATATCAGGGTCGTGGTACCTAGCTACACTCATTCGCAGTATTATGATTCCGATCGCGTTAAGTTCTCGGATAACGACAGCATCAAGACTTGTCGCGAGTCCGAGAAGGGAAATATGACATTCAAACTCAATGGTCACAGATGTCACCAATTTCATTAATTTTTGTATAGTATCCCAAGAAGAGAAAAACATGTGAGAAATGTCAACAAACAAAATTTTTATGACTAGCAATGGTTGTCATGCAGAGCAAGGACGTCCAGAGTTGCTCGGGATAAGACTGATCGTTTGGAGTGCATCATGACCGCTCTCATCGACCTCCGGCAGCAACAGACTGCTATGAGAGGCCAGTATGACCAGATACTAGCTCAGCAGACAGAGATTGCCGATAGACAGAGAGACGTAGAGATGAGATTTGAGGAGCTGTCAGATTTCACATACCATCCATCTCAGGAGGGAACACGGCAGGACCAGCACCAATCTGTTGAGGCAGAGCAGACTCATTCTGACAATCCACATGAGGAGATGCCAGCACCTGGAGCTAGGGATGGAGAGTATGACAGGGAGCAGGACCCAGTAGACTTTGCAGATGAGGACGCACAGGAGTTCTCCGCTATTCACAAGCATCAGTCGATTTTCACATCATATCAGTGGGCCAATGTGCCCATGTTCGAGGGCACATGGACATCAGATGTTGCATAACAGTGGTTGAAGAGGGTCATGAAAGTGTTCAGGATGATTTGCGCACCACGAGACTCGTAACTATCTTTCATGGAGTATTCATTGATAAATTAGGCAGAGAGATGGTGGGAGGCGGTAATTTCTGAGCTGGACCGCGATCCCATATGGAATGACTTTGAGATGAGGTTCAGATCTCACTTCTTTTCTACGAAGTGGAAGGAGTCCCAGTGCCAACTTGTCGCAGAGCTTAGACAGGGACGGATGACAGCTAGAGAGTATTTCGTTTGCTACACCGAATTATCGAGACATACACAAGCAGTTGCTGCTTTTCCAGATGAGAATCTGGAGAAGTTCATCAGTGGCATGAGGGAAAAGATGCAGGAGAAGTTGGTCGGGTTGCATATCACTTCTATCTCCGATGCTACTGACGCAACAGAGAAGTTTGAGGACATCAAAGAGAGACGCTTTGGGAGTTCGTCTGGAACGGCACCCAGGCCTCAGCGATCATTTGGACCAATACGATGGCCATTTCAGCAACAGAGGTCAGCCAAGCGATTTCAGCCTACAGGTTCGACATTTTCAGGTGGTGCTCACTCATCTCCATCGACTACCATAGGAGGAGCACTTACCGGACGTGGCACCAATTTCGCGTGAACATCTGGGTCGCAGCGAGCAGATGGACCCCCAGCAGGACCGACTCGGAGCATAGACACGACTACTCCACCTACCCGATCAGTCCGATGTCACTTATGCTATGAGTGGGGACATTACCGATCTCAGTGCCCACAGGCTTCTGTAGAGGCTCCACCACAGCCACAACCTTCACAGCCGCAGCCCCAAGCACAACGTACATGGAGTTTCCGTGGTAGGAACTCCAATTTCAGGAGGTCGTCGAGACAGACACAGAGCATGGCAGGTTCCGGTACCACACTAGCTAGGCACACAATTACCAAGGAGCAAGCATGTTCAGTAGGTACAGTGGTGAAAGGTATGGTCTCAGTCTTGAGTCGACCTTTCCATGTTTTGTTTGATTCTGGAGCTACGCACTCTTTCATTGCTTGGTGGCCATTAACAAGAACAGCCAGTGATGCGGTCGTAACGCATCTTTTCATCCATGAAATTCAAAGCTTTGGGAAACTCCGCCTGTGTAGAGCCGCCCAGAGGAAATGCCAATCTAAAGAGTCGTAAGCCTTGGAGAAATCAACCTTCCATAGAAGCGTTGCCACATCGTGCTTACTCCAGTCTGCAATGATCTCAGAAACAGTGACCAGGCAGTCGGCAATCTGACGGCCAGGACCGAAAGACGACTAAGATTGAGAGATAATGTGGTCGAGAACCCTGCTTAATTTGATAGACAGCACCTTAGCTACAATGAGGTAGAGGGTATTGGACAACGCTATCGGTCTAAAGTCTTCAATCTTCTCGACCGCGTCACACTTGGGCAAAAGAAATATGAGAGCCTTGTTGAGTTTATTGAATCCAGCATTTCCACCGCCAAACTTGACCAAGACCTCCAGCACATCGGCCCCCACCAAGTCCCAGAAGTCCCTATAGAATGAGACCGGAAAACCATCCGGCCCTGAAGCTCCGTCACCGTTCAGACTCCAAACTGCTGCCTTTACCTCGGACAGAGTGAATCCCTGGACTAGATTGGCAGCGTGGATGGTGGATAGCTGAGCGGCGCCCATACCCGACCACCGTCATCGACTATGCGGCCCTCTCGCAGAGAAGTCGCGAAAATACTCGGCAATCGCCCTTCCCATCTCATGGTTAACATCGAACCGGGCACCCCCAATCACGATGGAACGAATAGAATTGGTCTAGCGTCTCCCATTAGCAATTCTGTGGAAAAAAGCAGTATTGGTGTCACCTCCCTTGACCCATGCATGCCTGGACCTCTGAAGCCACTCCACCGCACGCTTCAGGTCCTCCTCAGCAATCTTCCGTTGAGCCGTCGCCCTAAGATCCAACTCGTTGCCATACAAAGGCCGCACATCCTCCACGTTGTCGAAGCAGCTGACCACGGCCTCAGCCTCCGCCCTAGCCAGACGGTGGGCTTCCCTAGAAGCACGCTTGAACTCACAAAGGGTGAATTTCGAGATTTTCACTTATCACAAGAGCTTGAAGTACATATTTGATCAGAAGGAGCTGAACATGAGATGGTGCAATGGATTAAGCTACTGAAGGATTACGACTGCACGATCTCTTATCATCCCGGTAAGGGAAACGTGGTGGCTGATGCGCTTAGTCGGAGAGCTCATGCCGAGAGTACATCAAACTAGCTATACATATGGAATATGCTCGCAGCTTTGACCGATTGATATCCTCAGGAGAGCAAATCCATATCTACTGTCATACCTCCACGATTCATCCGTCTTTAGGATGGCATCCTCGAAGGCCAGAAGACATGTGAACCCCTTAGGATCCGGGTACCCGTTTACGACACCATTCGCAACATTCCATTTATGACATCGCATTAAAAGCATACATTTATGGGGAAATTTTTTTTCTACAACAATTGACATTCATATTCATAATCATAACCACAAGTTAAAAGAGACAATGGCACCAGAAATTCATTTCATAAATTTTCATATAATTTTACAACATGTGCAATGCCTGACAGTACATACAACATCCCAAAATTTTGATTGAAGAGAAGAAGCATTTTACAATATCAATTGAACTAAAAACTGTAACAAAAACCACATACCGTATGGTATAGACCTTGTCTCCTGAAACCATGTATAGCTACTAAACAGAAGACTCCTTTCCTGCCATGCATGCAAGGAAGAAGAGGAGTCACAATTGTGAATACAAATCCGTAGTTGAAAAGTAAATGACAAGTAATTTATTATGTGCAAAAGAGAGCAAGTAGAAAGGTGGAACAAGTATAACTTACATCTACTTGCGTAAGTAAAAAGGTTTTCCAGTTGTTTGAAGCATTTCTCATGATCGCCCATTAACCCAACAATTCCCATATATGACATAATTATATAAAGTTTAGATGGTAATCCCTGTGATCATGATCTTATAAATATAGTTGATGGCACATGAAGATGCTATTTTCTAGTCATTGAGATGATGTCATGATTTTTTTTGATAATGGACTGATATGGTGATGATTGATTTGATTCTTAATTCTATTTACTCTTTAAGTTAGTGGATAGTCTGTGGTCTTGGTCTGTGTGTAACCTCACACTATGACTCTAAGGTATTAAATATGCCTTAAGGTTGGGGTGCCTCCGTAGGCATGCGGTGTTGTATAATGCATCCTAACTAAGTTCCCAACACATTCACTAACTTAATGAGATTTCGAATCATATTATAGTCTTATCCATTTACTCAACTTTAATTGTAATTTCTTAAAACCTCAAGTGCAACTGTCTCAGATGTAACTATAGATGATATAGATATAAAGATGGATGATCTGGATTAGAATCAATCCCTTCAAACCTCAGTGCAGCAGTCTTAAATGTAACTCTAGATAATGTACATATAGATATGTACGATCTGGATTAGAATCAATCCCTTCAAACCTTAGTGCAACAGTCTCAAATGTAACTATAGATGATGTAGATATAGATATGGATAATCTGGATGTAGAATCGCCAAGTCTGTTGGCGAAAGTAAACTCAAGCGGTGAAGAAGCCAACAAAAGTGCTCTTCCGTCTCGCCCCCTAATTGGAAGGACGGTCCAATAGAGGGATAGGTCTACTCCCAAACTAAGCCACTGAGACGGGTGAGAGGGACTTCCCGGAAAAGTCACTCTAGAAAAACAGCCCGACCGGTAACGGGCAACCGAGCTCGTACGTAAAACTGAAAAATCGAGGATCCCCGCCTGGGTATCCTAAAACAAGGGTCAGCGGAACTGGTCTAAAGTCGGGATCCCAACGAGGCGTAAAAACACTGCGAGCTCGCGTAAAAACCGAAAAGGGACTGGGATCCTAGACCCGCGCACTTGGCGGCCGCTGCCCAAACTGAGCCCGTTGAGGGTCACCGCGCCCTCGCACAGTCAGGTGTAAGATTCACCGTAACTGGCACTACATCAGTCATCAATGATGCACCATTATATATGTATATGATCTTATATGATTTCACATTCTCTTTTGTGTTAGATTCCTATTGATGGAATATTTCTCTTAATCAAGAAAGAAGAGCACATTGGCTAAGTCAATAACTTCTATAATGATGGAATTCATCTAGGACTACATAATTCGAGTCTATATTGTCATATCATAAGCTTTCTCAAAATGAAGAAAAATAGGTATGTTCAAGTAACAACTTGAAAAATACTCCAACCATGTTGTCATGTTCCATTGATATAAGTTTTGATCCATATTCAGGACCGTCCTTAATTCTTACATTTTATAATTTAATTATAGATGAATTAATGAATTATGTTCAAGAGAAGGTGTACCGATCTTATATCCCTCGATATAACATTATTTTAATGGACAGATTAATGGATAAAATCAAAAGAGAGCTTGATTCCAACTTAAAAATTTAAGATAAGAATGAACGAATTTCAAGTTCCAAATTGATCTCGCAAAAAGAACTATGTAGTAAATGGGGATTTTATTTATAGAATTATTGTAAAGTTGTATGAAATGGGTATAAGATAGCATTGTTCTATCTTTGAAGTTCCAATGGAGTGTGGTAAGGCTATAGTCAGGCTTCCATTACTTTTTAGTCGAGTCCCTGGTACTATGTTTAATGTAATTGGAAATATCATTGTGATGGTTATGCCAAGTAAAATTGTGAGAAAGCTAGTAAGGTCAACAACCGGAATATTCTTCCAGGGGAGATCTAGAGATTTTTAACAGAGACTTGATCTACCATATTTCTTCTTTATTCAAAAGAGATATAGTTAACAAGGCATAAAATCTATTGTCCAAACTTTCAATCTTCTTTTAAAAGCCATAAGACCCACTTCCAGTAATTATCAAATGCATATCATATAACATGATCATTTTCACACATATATATGTACATGTATGTATAGAAATAATTTCTATTTAATCAATATATATATATATATTAAACAACAGATCACTGATTTTAAAGAGTTATTTTTGCAATACATTTAATTTACTGGACCAGAATTATTTTTAACCAAAATTTATATATCTCATTTTTTTTGCTAAAACGTGGACTGATCCCAGGTTTCAAGTGCCAATACAATCAGGTATCATTAGAGTAAACAAGAATTCATAAAAAAATTATCCCACAAAATACTGATCCCAGGTTTCAAGTGTCAATACAAATCGGGTCTCCTTAGGTGTAACTGGAACTCATCAAAAAAAATCTCACAAATTCTTACAACCAGAAACTCAAGATTAGGTATCAAAATAAAGGACCAAAAATGTGTGTGATAACAGGCATGGCAGCAAGAAAGGGGGCTGGGAATAGTACCTTTTTATTTTTGATTTCCAAAGAGGAAAATCAATTGCATGCAAGGCTGAATTCTGGAGCAAGAAGCATCAACAAAGGGGCTGGAATTGGGACTTCCCCAGTGGTTTTTTTTTCAAACCTGGTAGTTGCAGCACTGTTGTTGTTATGTGCAACAATAGCTGCACATTTTTAGAGCAGCAAGGAGGTTGTAATGGTCATGGCTGCAGTTGCATCAGCAAATGGCATCATGCAGCACAAACAAGCACGGCAGAAGGCAGCAACTTCAATCAAGAGAAGAGAAAGATGGAAGAGAGATTACAGCTGGAATGGAAAAAGGGAAAAGCTCTCGTTGGATGTGGGATTTATAAGGAAGAGATGGGAAGGGAAGAGGGTTTGGCGTTAATTTATAGAGGAGAGAGGGGTAACGTGGAGTGTTTTGGAAAAAAAGGGATGTACGCTTGTGCATTTTATTTTTATTATTTTTTTTATAAACAACTTTGAACCGAGTATACTGTACAGCAGAAATAAAAGACAAATAATTAATAATTTTTTTAACAAATCTTAAAGTTGACCGTAATCGTGCATCAAGCGTCTGATTTTGACGCGAAATATCTCATTTCAATCGTCTCAGAATCACGGTCGATATGAGTATAATATTGATATACTTTTGAGCGGTTTTGGATCTTCAAAATTTTCGAGATACGATTTTATTTTACGATTAAATTCTGTGAAATTAAAATATCATACGACCTCCGATTGACGAACGGTCGATTCCGTTGGTCTTGTTTCGTCGAATCGGATCTAATGACGGTCTCGGTTCGCTTCGCGGTTTCCGAATTTGCTTCGCGGCTTTTTCGCGGCACGCACGATGCGACCGATTTTTGGTCGATTTCACCCGAACGACTTTTGATTCACGATTAATTGATCATTTTTGGTTGTTTGGTATTGACCAACAACTTTGTTGGGTTCATCAGACTCAAATCGGATCGAGTTCGGGTTTGTTGAAATCCGGATGTTACAAGACAGATCATTAGATTCAAGATAGATATATGTGCGATGTCAAGGACGAGATTGATGATTTTGTAGTGACAGAGTCCATTCTATGGAAGGCAGGCCGGATCATTGTGCCCAACGACGAGCAGTTACGCAGAGATATTCTTGACGAGGCACACAGTTCACGATTATCTATTCATCCTGACAGCACGAAGATGTACCGTGATTTGCATCGACATTTCTGGTGGGATGGGATGAAGCGCGATGCGGCACATCATGTCAGCAGATGTATGACTTGTCAAATGGTCAAGGCAGAGCATAGGAGACCACCAAGGTTATCACAGTCTCTCCCCATTCTCGAGTGGAAGTAGGAGAGTATTTCTATGGATTGTGTCACAAGTTTGCCGAAGACACCATGTGGCCATGATTTTATTTGGGTCATTATTGACAGGTTGACCAAGTCAGTACATTTCATACTTGTCAGCATGACTTACACTCCATCTAGATTGGCCAGGCTTTATGTGCAGAACATTATCGGACTTCATGGTATACCCCGAGAGGTGGTGTCTGATAGAGACTCGAGGTTTACTTCTCATTACCAGCACATGTTCATGTCAGCACTACAGACAGAGCTGAAGATGAGTTATGCTTATCATCCCTAGACTGATGGGCAGAGCGAGCGCACCATTCAGACGCTTGAGAATTTACTACGCGCATGCACTTTGGAGTGGAAAGGGTCCTGGAAGGACCATCTACTGTTAGTGGAATTCACATACAACAACAGCTATCATTCCAGTATCAGCATAGCACCATTCAAAGCCCTGTACGGGTAGAGATGCCTCACACCTCTCATGTGGCGTGAGGTAGGTGATCATGCTCTCTATTCCGTAGATCTCTTGGAGGAGACTGCGAGAGCTGTTGAACTTGTGAGGCAGAAGCTTCTGACAAAAAAGCTTCAGTCAGCACTACAGACAGAGCTGAAAATGTGTTCTGCTTATCATCCACAGACTGACGGGCAGAGCGAGCGCACCATTCAGATGCTTGAGGATTTACTACGCGCATGCACTTTGGGGTGGAAAGGGTCCTGGAAGGACCATCTGCCGTTAGTGGAATTCACATACAACAACAACTATCATTCCAGTATCGGCATGGCACCATTCGAAGCCCAGTACGAACGGAGATGCCTCACACCTCTCAATTGGCGTGAGGTAAGTGACCATGCTCTCTATTCCGTAGATCTCTCGGAGGAGATTGCAAGAGCTGTTGATCTTGTGAGGCGGAAGCTTCTGACGGCACAGAGCTGCCAGAAAAGCTATACAGACCATCGGAGGAGAGATTTGGAGTTTCAGGTATCCAATCCTCTTCTCTTGCACATTTTGCAAATATGACTTAATAAGTTTTAACTTAATCTGAACACATTCTTGTAATTGCGGGTGGGAGATTGGGCATTTCTCTGTGTTTCTCCCATGAAGGGAATACAGAGATTTGGCGTTTGTGTCAAGTAGGCGCCATGATATGTCGGTCCATTCGAGATTCTTGCTAGAGTAAGGAAAGTGGCCTACAGAGTAGCCATTCCTCCACATATCTTTCAGCTATTCGTGACGTCTTCCACGTATCCAACTTGAGGAAGTATGTGCACGACCCTCGACACGTCATTAACTACGAGAATTTAGAAGTGGAGCCTGACTTGACATATGAGGAGAGACCAGTATAGATACTAAACAGCGCTGTGAGGAAGCTTCGTAGCAAGGAGATTCCATTGGTCAAGGTGTTGTGGTACCCATGGAAGGAAATATCGTAATATATCGGCGATATATCGCCCATATATCGATATCGACATGGGACCGATATGGTCACCAATATGGCGATATATCCCGATTTCCAGGCATTTTCTTCACAAAGGCTCGTCGATATGGACGATATTTCGACGATATATGGTCGATAGATCGTCGAAATATCGTATCGATACGATATCGAAACGACATCGATATCGATATGGCCTTCCATGGTGGTACCGACACGGCATCAAAGAGGAGACGTGGGAGACTGAAGCTGATATGCGGGCACGAAACCCGCAGTTCTTCTCAGGTAATCATCGAAACAAACCCTTGTAAATATTACACGTTAAAAGAATATGGCTTGTTTTTCCTTCGAAGTTTTTATGGGTTCAGATCCTTTTGAGGTTTTCATGGTCTGGTGAAATCCGAACAAGACACGTAGGAACCTTAACTCGAGTCTCGAGGATGAGACTCTCTTTGAGATTTTTATATTTGTAACATCCGGGTTCGCATAAACCGAACCCAACCCGATTAAAGATCCGAATAACCAATTAATGTTTATTTAAGATTGAATAAACGCAAATCGATCCCTTGAATGCAAATCAAAATACGTTCGGTCGCAATCAACCAAAAGTCGGTCGCATCATAATGCGTGTCACGGAAAAGCCACGACATGAAATCGGAAACCACGAAACAAATAAAAAAACCAAAAAAATACGATTCAACAAAATAAGACAAACAGAATCGATCGTTCATCAATCCAAGATCGTTTGGTATGTTAAAATCACAAAACTTAACCCCAACCAAAACTGTATCTCGAAAATTTCGAGAATTCAAACTCAATCTAAGGTAGATGAATATTATACTCATATTCATCATCGTTCAGAGACGATCAAATTGAGATATTGCGCGTCAAAATCGGAGGCTTAACCGGCCATTACGGTCAACTTTATGTATGACAAATAAAGAGAGTTTTGGTAAAAATAAATAAACAACAATAAAAATAAAATTTAATTTTAAATTTATGCTACAGTAGACTGGAGAGCAGACTTTACGTTGCAAAAACATAATAAAAAATTAAAAATGACATCAGCATGCTGACATCAACATGCTGATGTCACCAATGATGTCACCATATGAGGTCAGCCATAATGTCATGGTTGATATCATCACAAGTCTCTCTTCTCTCCAACGTTAAGAGCCAATTCCACTTCCTTTCTCTCACGTTATACCCAAGAATCTCTTCCATTTCCCTCCAAATCCTGCTCCTCTTCTTTCTATTACATTAACTCTTCTTCCTCTACTAATTTCTCTTTCAATTCCCAATGAGAGAGCCTCTCCATATCCTCCTGCTACTGTCCAAGCAATCTTTTAAGCTCTGGAATTTGCTCTGCTGCCCTTTTTGAAGCACCGAGGGTGATGGAAGCCCTTATTGCATGTTCAAAGATCTTTTCCAACAATTGTCCTGCAGTTACAATGCTAGAAACCCCCTGCATGCATATTGGATCTAACCTCAAAACCTCCTTAAAATTTAAGATTTTAGGTACAATTCAAAGATCTTGTCCACCTCAACTATGATTATCTAATGTTCAATCGCGGTATGCTACTCCTCTTTAAAGAGATCATGGTCAAGTTTTTTTAAAAACGAGACGCAAATCAAGACGATTCCCTATAAACGAGACGAGTCCTAAGACTCAAGGTAGTCGAGGCGTAAGCCTCAATTCTTATAAAGAGAAATTAAATTAATAATTTCATGTGTTTATATGATACCTAATTATAAATAAAACACTTCCTTTTGTGGTTCGATGGTGGCAAACAGAGACAGAGATAGGTGAGGGATCCTTAGGCGCGTGGCAATTTTGTGGGCAATATGGCTGGGCAGAAATGCACCTCTTTTCTCTGGGCAACGCTTCTACAAGGAAAACGTGGAGATGCATTGTGCGCAATTGGTGGATAATTGGGCTTTGTAGTTGCTTTGCTTGTTTCGTTTTCTCGTTACCTTTGTAAACTCTCAGTTTACTTTTTCTTTATTAAATAAATAGGGCGAACACCACTGAGTGTCTCCCCCTGTTTCTGGCTTTCAAAAAAAATTAAATAAAACACATTCATGACTTCTTCTTTTTTTACTAAGGAAGACAGGGGTGACTTCCCAAGACGGGAATCACCACACCAAAGCTTTCATTGAAAAGCAAGAAGATACATCAGTTTGAGATCCAGAAGTTGTACAAGGCATTACAATTAGCAAGAACATTTTCAAAGTAAAACCGATGCCCCTTGAAAACCGTATCATTCCTGCCCAGCCAAATAGCCCATAGCGCTGCAAATGGCTTGGAGACATCACCGG
This sequence comes from Ottelia alismoides, assembly GCA_037367405.1. Taxonomy (NCBI): domain Eukaryota; kingdom Viridiplantae; phylum Streptophyta; class Magnoliopsida; order Alismatales; family Hydrocharitaceae; genus Ottelia; species Ottelia alismoides. Next base: position 2,396,136 of record JAZKJV010000416.1, read on the forward strand.
AAGACCCAAGGCCCACCGCTCGAATGGAACCCCAAAAGCGCACCGCATCGGAGGCCTGAACCCACGGGAGCCCCAACGACTACCACACACTGACCGAAGACCTGCAAGCAAAGAAGATGTGGTCCGCACTCTCCATACCGTCCTCGCATCTGTCACACCTCGTATCCGGCGCGCCCAACAGTCTAGCTCTTCTCACTTTGTCACAGATCCGGTCTCTTCTTGTACACCAAAGAAAGACCTTAACCCGAGTATGGATCTTAGTCGTCCAAATCACCTTCAAATCTGCACAGAGATCCTAGTCCCGCTCCACCAGCCCAGTAGCAAGCCTCCTGTAAGCTTTCTTGATGGAGAACCTGCCGTCCTCGCACACAAAATGGTCGGGATCACCCGACATCTCCTCGGTTGGGGGAATCTCTGACAACAACCTCAAGAAATCCTCCATCCTCTGATCCGAGAGAACAGCACAGAACGTCGGCACCCACAACCCCGATTCAGCTACCTCCGCCACCCGCGCCCCCCTGTCCACGGCCAAAGCCATCAATCTCGGAAACCGATTGGCCAACGCCCCCCCCCCCTCCCCCCCGTCCAGTCATCAAGCCAGAAACGGAAGTAAAGACCATTCCCCAAATGAGGCCGGAGAAAAGGCCTAAGGCTTGGAATCACAGCACGGATCCCGCCCCAAAACGAGGACTCGTAACGCTTCCTCCCAGCCACCAACTCCCACGTGACACCATAAATCTCCCTAGGCAATCGCAACACCGGCGAGTCAGATGGACCCCAATGCGTACCACCCACTTGGCAAGCAAGGCCTTGTTCATTGAATCCACATCCCTTATACCAAGCCCCCCCTCCGAAACAGGTACCACAATATCCTTCCATGCCACCAGGTGCAATCCCCTCGTTGCCTGTCTCCCATTGGACCAGAAAAAAGATCTCATTAAAGATTCCACCTTCTGCCTAACACCCGCTGGCATTCTTCTCGTCGAGAAGAAAAAGATCGGAATGGCGGAGAGAACATGCTTCAATAAAGTAATCTTCCCACCCTTAGACAGAGTGGTAGCCTTCCACCCTTCCAGTCGCTCCTCCATTCTCCGCAGAACACAGTCCCAATCGGACCTCCTCAACCTTCCCTCTACCAGCGGTAACCCCAGATAGGTTATCGGTAATCTCCCCAGAGGACATCCGGCCCAAGCTGCCAATCTGTTGCTCTCTTCGCAATTCATCCCCAAAGGAACCAGGACCGACTTCGGTCGGTTAATCTGCAGGCCCGAGAGACATCCAAACACATCCACCAAGGTAGCCGCATTGTGATTCTGCTCCTCTGTCCCCCCCAGGAACATCAACGTGTCATCCACATATTGTAACACTGGGACGGAGATGTCCCCCATCTTGAATCCCTCACACCAGCTCTCCTCAACCGCCTGCTGAAACAAGACCGCTAGACAATCCGCAACCAGCACAAAAAGCAGAGGGGCCAGGGGACAACCTTGTCGCACCCCTCTCTGTGGCTGAAACCAACCCCCCTTCGGTCTCCCATTGACCAAAACAGAGCAGGAGCTAGTTGTAACACATCTCTTAATCCATGCAACCCACTCCTCCGGAAATCCCCTTTTCTGCAACGCTGCCCACAAGAATCTCCAGCTGACACAGTCGTAGGCCTTGGCGTAGTCAATCTTCCAAACCGCCCCCTTCTTTGCAGACCTCTTCCACTTACGACAGATCTCCGAGGCAGTGAAATGTCATCCGCCATGCACCGGCCCGGGATGAACGCAGATTGAACTGGTAAGACCACGGATCCCAAGACGGCCCTAAGCCTGCTCGCCAGCACCTTGGCAACAATGAGATAAATGCCATCGGAAATAGAAATCAGCCTGTAGTCCTCCTTCTTTGGCAGCAAAAAAACCAAGGACCTGTTAATCTTCTCAAACCCCCTGTTGCCACCCCTAAACTCTGCAAGCACCTCCAGAATGTTCCCCTTTGGCAGATCCCAGAATTCGCGGTAAAAAGACATTGAGAAGCCATCCGGGCCAGGAGCCCCATCCGCATTCAGGTCCCAAACCGCCCTGCGCACCTCTTCCTCCGTGAACTCTGCCAGTAACGAACCCACCTGTGTTTCACTCAACGACTCCACCCCCTGCCCAGTCCAGCCCCACCCACTGTCCTCCCTCCCTCTCCTCGATGCCCTCACAAAGTGCTCCCGAAGGACCATCCCAATGTTCCTCTCCCCCGACACCCTTTGTCCCCCCACCTCAACCTCATGCAAGAAGCTCTGCCTCCTCCTCCCGGATGCCACAGAATGAAAGAAACGCGTGTTAGCATCACCCTCCCTTAGCCACCTCTGCCGAGATCACTGTCGCCAGTGCACCTCATCCTTCCTGTCCTCCCGAAGCACCACCTCTAGCCACGCCGCCCTCTCCTCCACCTCCTCCGGAGTCAGCCCTCGGTCATCTAACAACCCATCCAACCGGCTAATCCTAGCCTCAGTCTCAGTCCTGACTGCCCGCCGCCTCCTGGCGACATCCTTCCCAAAGGCCAAGAGCATCCTCCTTAAGGAATCAAGCTTTGCTGCAAACCGCTAAACAGCCGATCCCGATACGACAGAACTCCGCCAGTGATCGGCCACCAAGTCCCGGAAGCCCTCCTCCAACAGCCATTTCCTCTCAAAACGAAAGGAGAATCGCACCAACCGCTCCTCCCCATAAGACCAAAGAACAGGAGTGTGATCAGAGAGCGTCCTCGGAAGAGCCCAAGCCCTCGTCAATGGAAACGCCTCCCCCGCCTCAACCGACATCAAGAACCTATCCAGCGTGGACCTCAATCTCGCATTCCGCCAAGTGTACCTGCAACCGGCCGCGTCCACAACAAACAACCCGAGGGAGCAAACCATCTCCCTAAACTCAGCAGATCCCGGATCCAAACCCCCGCCTCCCCCCGGTCTGTCATCCGGTAGCAGAGTAACATTCAAGTCACCACCGATGATCAAATGCCGCCACCAACCTCAAGCGCAACACTCGCCAAGTCCGCTGCCAGGACACCCTCTTCGGACCTACACGATCCATAGACATTAGTAACAAACAGAGAAAGCCCATCCGCTCGCCGCTGCAGCTTCACAGTTGAGAACACGGAAACTGAAGTCCCAACCAGATCGAACGAATAAGACCGCCATCCAGAAATTAGCCCTCCTGAAGCACCAGCCGCCTCTTTCTAGCTATGGCAAAAACCCCTCCCCTGCTCATCTCCCTCCGCATCTGATCACCCAAAGTCTGCAGCTTGGTCTCCTGAAGCAAGAAGATATCTGTCCCAGCTTCCCTCAACAGATTCTGCACGCCGAGTCTTTTTTCGGGCCGACCCATGCCTCTCACATTCAAAGATACTAACTTCATTTAAGTAACGTTGCGCCCATCTTCCTTGGGGGAATAATCCCCAAACGCCTCGCAATATCTCGGTCGAGAGCGGCAAATCGATTCCGCACCACCAAAGGGCTGGACGCCCCAACCGACTCCCCTTCAGCGGCCCCTCTCGACGCCAGGGAGGCCCTCAACGAAGCCCTCGCCATCTTGTCGCCCCACCTCCGCCCCCTTCCCCCCCTCTCATAAGCCAGCCCAAAACGTCGTTGTTGCTGCCCCACGCCCTCCTGAAGTGGCAGCCCAAAACCCGCCCCCTCCACCACAACAGAGGCTCCCAAGATCAGAGTCGAAGGCCCCCCCGCCACCCCCGACCCAACTGGATCGGCCGCATGACCGGCCGAACCCCACTGCCGAACCCAGGAGACCAGGTCGCCCTCCACCACGCCCAGTTGGCCCTCCCGACCCACCTGGCCAACCCACACCGCCCTAGCCCCAATCGCCTCGCCCCACCGCTGCGGAGAAACGCACGCCACCTCTGGGGCCGAACCGCTAACCTCCCCCTCCAACTCCGCAGCCGCCAGATCCACACTGCACCCAGGAGACGAAGCATCGTAGCTGGAAGCTCCACCGAAAGGCAACCCAGCGGGATCCACCTCAACAGAACGCAGGACCTCATGGGCACCAATAGGCCGTGCACCATCATCAACCACTGCTCCAGGCAAGTCAACCGTAAGACGCCGGGGAAGAGTAGCCGCCGCCAGACTCGAGATCCCACTAGCAGAGAAGGCGTTGAACAGAATCCCCCCCCCACTGTTGTCGCGACACGTCCGGACAAGGGTCACCCGCACCCGGTTGCTCCGCCACCGGAGGCCGAGCCCCCACCTCCGCATGCAGAACCGAAGGCAGCTGCCCCGGCCCCCCAATCCTGGACAACTCCTTAGCCAACTGGATCTCCCGCCCGCGAGAACCGGCCGCCTGACAAGCCGCCCAAACATCCGCAGCCACCAACTCCAGGAGCAGACGCCGACCGGCAAACCACACCTCCCACCAACCCATTTTCTCTGCGCCCACAGGCCTCAACCGAAGAACGACCTCCAACGCATGCCCGGGTTGACAACCCGAACCATCAAGAGATACCACCTCCAGAACGCCCCTCAGCAACTCAGCAATACCCTCGATCGTCCTCGCTCCCAGCGGGAGCCCCCTGACAACAACCGCATCCACCCTCCCTGGGACCACGGCGAGATCCCGCACCTTCGGCCTCCGCCATTTCAACAGCAACGTCCCGGCACTCGAGCCACACAGCAAACTCTGCATCTCGGAGTCGTGGAGACCCCTCGCCAGTGCCCGCCACGGCGAAAGGCGAGCCACGTCCCCCGCAAAGGAAGCCTTTGACACGCGCCCCACGTCAGAAGACGCCAGGAAGAGCGCCCCTTCTCCACCACCCTCCCCCACTAGCACGCCTGGGGGAGGCCGCCTGATGATAAGCGCCCCCTCTCCATTGGGCAGCACCTCCTGGAATGCCCAAAGGACCGGCAAGAAAAGCACTGCAGGAGTTCCCGACACGCCCGAGCCCAGTGATCGAGACCACCACAGCGGAAGCAGCCCCGGCCAAACGGTGAAACTGGCGGCGGCCCACGAACACGCCTGAAAGAGGCTGAACTCCGACGCCTCCGGCGCCCCTCCACCAAACTCCACCCATCGCCCTCAATCGAACCCCCACAGGCAGCCTCTCCAAGCACCACAGCCGGTTGGCCCATCACAGCACAGGTTCCCAAACCCCCCCTCGTCGGTCCAGCCACCCCCGGCCACAGCCCCTGCACACCGTCAAGCACGCCGCCCCCCACAGGCCCCCCACGCAGGCAACCCCGGACAGACAAAGGCGCCGCCCCCCGGCCAACCCGACCAACCACGCGCCTACTGCCAGCCTTCGTCGGATGGTGACCACCCGCAGCCAACGCCCACCCGAGCGATCCACCACGCGCAGGCAACCTTCCGCGTGCGCATGCGGTAGGAGTCGCCCCACACCCTGACGCGATAATCGAAACACGCCACCAGCCGAAGAAGCATCCTCGCAGCCGTGCGCCCAGAGCCCAACGCCCGAGCGACGCAGGCACTCTGCCACAGCTACTCGGCCTTGACACGAGTCGTCCACACGGAAGCAGAAGGGCGAAACTCCCCCGAACCTCCCACACGGAGCCCTAGCGCGAACTGCGCCACCAGCCGAAACACCACTCACGAAGGCGCGCCCCCAGAGCCCATCGCCCGAGCATCGAGTGCTCCCCGCCACAGCAACGCAGCCACGAAGCGAGTCGCCCGCTCGGATGCAGATGGGCGAATCGCCTCCGAATCGCCCGCACGGAGCCCTAACCATCTTCAATCACATTCATGACTTCTTAGTTCATAAAGAGTCTCTAAGTATTTTGTTTCTCTAGTCACTCATAAGGTACTCACTTAATGGTCTAGAGGTAGTACAGTGTGTCTACCACACAAAAGACCACGGTTCAAATCCCACTCTTGTAGGGGTTACGTTAGGCAGTCGACGACCAGCGAAAAAATAGTTGAATCTTTCAACATGGATCTGAGCAAGAATCCATGTAGCCGACCCTACTTATAGTAGGAGAAGGCTTAGTACATTTTTTTAGTCACTCTTAGATTATAAGAGGCTATGGATCAAAAGTTTAGGGATCCACTATAAAATCATCTATTTTCAATATTATAACAATGGCTCAGGCTGCATGTATAACTAAAGTTCACAACTAACTTAGAGGATTAAGTATTGTTCTTAAGATTTTACAAAAAGGTTTTATATATATATAATTACTAACAAAAAAGATTTTTTAATATCTCATGCTTAAGCAATAAAAAAATCTCAATCATGTAATATTATCTTTTATGTAGCTGATAAAGCATGAGATAAAATCAAATTATAACTAGTAACCAAAAAAGGATCCAATAGATTATAAAATGTTTTTAAAAATTCTAAAGATTTATTTAAAGGTCTAATATTCCAACATTAATTATTTATTACTGAATTTCCTAAATATAATTTATAGGAGATATAAGCACAGAATTTCTTCTTTTAAAACATCTTCATATTCCCTACATAATCGAGGCGGTGGCTCGGTATTGCTTCATTGCCATACAGCCTCAAAACCACCTCAAACAAGTAAGGCACAAGACTCACTAAAGCTCTCAAAGCGTAAACCTCAGTGCCTTGAAGCGAGATTTTGAAACCACGACGACAATCATCCTCGATACCATCCAAGTGTGACCGCATCCTCCACCCTGACGTATCACTTCTCTCATCTCTGAGGGTCTCAATCTTTAACATCTTTCAGACCCACAATCATCAGCGTCATCCTCTGTGCTACCAAGTTGTCAGCCTGGTGTAAAGTCCAGAAGTTGGTGGACCAACTCCCTAAAATCCTCCTCCAATTTCCAAGATCTTACGATATAGGGTGTCTCTTCACCAAAGTTCTAGCATATATGCGAGTGATTAGAACGGGACCTTGTAAGCACCCATACCGAAGACAACGGGAAGAGATCCAAAAGCTCAACAGAAGCCATAAAGCGATTCAGACGAGATCGAAGCGAAGTATTCCTCCACCTGTATCTATCGTTGGAGGCGTCCAATACCTCCAGGGTAAGCTCACCCACCGAAAGACAGAAAATCAACCGGACCCAGATCCTTCCCACCTCTGTCGACAGGGTGGTTCGAAGCGAACAAAGTCATATTGAAGTCACCGTCCAACGGCCATAAACTCAAAAATTCCGACCTTACATTGTGCATTTTACCAAAAATGTCTTCCCCTCGGGACCCACTATTAGGGAAGTAGACCAAAGTGAAATGTATTCTTATATTATCATAGGCCAAGTCTCTCCTCAACCAACTGAAACTTGTCCTTAATACGTGCTAGTATAATGCCTCCAACACTACCATCGACTCCAATCACACTGAACTCAGTCAAACGAGGTATTAGAATCGATTTCCATGTGCCCGAGTCTGAATCCTCAATTAGTCTCGTATAAGAATGTCATGTATGTTTGCCACGACCAAAGGAGACTACTCACACACTATGCTTCTCCAGGTCGCCCAGACCCCTAACATTTTAAGTGACAATCTAAATGATCCACTTGGTGATTAGTTCTGGTCATCTTAACCCCCAGATACGCAGCAACTCGTACGTAAATGTCTACCATGTCTTCAACTTCTGCTTCAAAATTTTGAGCATGTTCCCCATCTTCTCTTTTGTGTTTGCTGCGCCACCTCTTCAGTAACACAAAAAAGGAATGGCCCCAGTTTTATCCTCCATCTTGCATTCCAACCACCTTCTTGCCTCTAGTTTTCTGCTCTTTCATGAGAAAGAGAGAAGAGGGTTCGAATGGGACTTGCATAGAGCCTCCTCGAGGGCTAGCCTTCTCTGTCTGCTAGACTACACAACTGCCAACATTCGCTCATCTACTTCTTCCCCAACTTGGATACCTCAACACCCATCCGAGATTGATGAGTTTTGTCCCCAAGATGATCTTGACTAGCTTCAAACTTCATGCGAAAAGGAACCCAAAAACAGGTTCCAAACATTCCTTATTTCTTGAAGGTGACCCCTCACAACCGTTGTTACCAGCATCCTTTTCTTTATGTTCTAAAGGGTGCTTGATAGTCCATCTTGGTTATGAGAGCACAAAAGATTGTCCATGCCTATTGGCCCAACCTGACCGACCTTATCAAGTCAATAAGTTGTACGACCCACTAATATGTCCAACATATGTATTTGGAACGCCTCCTATGAAACTTGGCATATGTAACTTTTTTTAGCTTCTTATTATAAAGTTTTTTGGATGAGTCTCTAATGGAGGTTCATCCTATCACTTCTCGAAAAACAAGCAAAAAAGGAATTTATGAACTGATAGGACTTGATAATGTTATTTATTTCTAATCATTCCTATATTTATACACCCAAGAAAATCTGTTATAACTTATATTTATTTCTATGCTTTCGAATTGTTCTTCTGCACGTGAGGGTTGTTTGTATCCACTATTTGTTACGTGGGCCATTA